>VTPC01003885.1:0-21561 GCA_011009095.1 Ignelater luminosus
GGTTACAAATAGATAAACCGTCATCTGCGGTTGCGTCATCGAGTTTTGAATTGAGTAACTCCTAACCGAGGTATGTTCTTTAGTCTGAAAAGTCTAGCAAAACAGGCAATGTTGCTTTTCTTGTGCCAAAAAAATGTTTCGCATTTGTAATTTTAAGTCTTTGGAAGAAACAAGTTATCAAATGTTAATAATTTAATGGAAACACCTAGAGTTTGCACCTCAATTTATATTTAAACTAATCAAAGTTGGGTCAGGAATTGTAGCAGCTAATTGCCAATGACTTAGTAAAGACTTGATTTTTAATCCTCTAAAAGGATTAAGCTTAGTATTTTAAAACAAGTGTAAAACTTGTAATCATAACTTTAACTTCATGGCCGGCCAGCGATTTCTTAGTTAGTCCAAACAAAACAAGATCCTAAATGTCTAAAAGTACAACATTTCTTTACTGATAAAGACTAATTTCAAACAAAAAGACAAGAGTACTCAAAATTCTTCTTTTAAACCTACTAAAAATGATATACATGACCATGACATGCTAGTACAATCACAAAGCACATTCACAAAACAGAGGATTTCCTTTGAGCTGCAGCTACTGGAACTCTGAAGATCTTTACAAACCAGAGAGGGCGACAAGATTTTACTACGGGATTGGAAGTCTCTGGACTTTATTACCAAACAAATATTTAGGTTTTCAACTTTCTGCCTTTGATTCATTGTAGAAACTGCCAATACCAATTGTAACATTTTAGATCTGTACGTGCAAAAGACTACTTTTCCTGGTTTTGTCCGCGACAAACGGAACGCTAATCTTAATTAATTTGTTCCAAGAAGATATGGAAATGGCGTTAGCTTATTTAATGTTCAAAAGTTACTTAAATTCAAACCAGATTGAATCGTTTTTGCCATTTTAAACCCAAAAATCACTGCCATAAAAAGAACTTGGCATATAATACGAGTCTTGCTGGAAAAAGTTTTTCAATCGGGTACTTCCAGTGGTGTCAGCGTTGTGCCACTGTCAAATTCAAGATATTTGTCATTTCTAACATATAATTCAGTTGACAGTGCGTACCCAAGTTAACCAGTTCTATTTGGGCTTTGAAAAAAGTAATTTTGTAGAAAAAAAAATGGAACTCTGGTTTGAAAATTTTTGAGCAATGATGTTTTACGATTTTTGAAGCACCTTAACACCCAAACACTGCATCGAACGGCTTAATGCGGCACTTGGTGAGAAAGCTCCGTCAAACAAAACTGTTTATAATTGGTTTGCTGAGTTCCAGCGTGGAGGTTCTTTTCTCAGTAATGAATGTCGTGAAAGTAGTCCATTTACGTCTGTTGTTGAGACTAAACTTGATGCTGTATGTGAAATGATTGAGCGAGATCAGCATGTGGCATATAGTGCAATAGGGATCACCTTGGGCATTGAAATAATAGCAATACACGCTTTTTTATGGGATCATTTAAACGTACAAATGCTTTGCAGTCTAGTGGATTATCTGAGTGAAGCTCAAAAGAAGAATCGTGTGAATTGGTGCACAGAAATGCTGAAAAAATTCGACCGAGGTCATTCAGATTTAGTGTACGACATTATTACTGGTGACGAAAGTTGGATCTACTCATATGAGTCGGAAACTAAACAACAATCCACTGTTTGGATGCTTCGAGGAAGTTGTTCGTTCATGTAGTGTTGCAAAGAAAATTATCGCTTGTTTCTTCTGTATTTCTGGACAGGCGGCATCCATAGCTTTAGAAGATCAAAGTACACATTGGTACACAACAACTTGTTTACCGTAGGTCATCAGTGAAATCGGGAAAAATAATAAATCTTTCTTTATCTTAACAACGCAAGCGCCCACACAGCTTCACAAACTGTCGATTTTTTAGCCAGTAAAAAAGTGAAATTGACGTCGCATTGTCTGTGTATTAATTTGACTGATCTAGCACCAACTGTCTCTTTTCTGTTCCCGACAATCAAAAACAAGATGCCTGGTGCGCGTTATCCTTTGCCTAAAGCAGCCGTTGAGGCATTTAGGCAACTGGCGTCTGAGGTACCGGCTTCAGAATGGAAAAAATGCTTCAAAAATTGGTTTGAGCGTATGCAAAAGTGTATTAATGCTAAGGACGAATATTTTGAAAAGCAATAAAACCATTTACTAAATTGTATCTGTTTTTTTAAACATTTGCAGAAATGTTTCTAGCAAGCCTGGAAAAAATCTAAGAATAGAAACGGAAAACTGGAGGTTGACGAGAATTTGATTTCTCAAGTCACAAGATTCAGTAGAGAAGAGAGAAATATTCAACACCTTCCCATGTAAAGGCTTAATGCTAATCAAACTCTCTAGACCTGAACTGACCCAAAACTAAGTTAAAAAGTTGAGCAGCATTATGAACAAGATCATAAAAGATCGATTAGTTAAGAAGTTTGATATAACAGTTGAAGAAGTCTAACTCAAAACCAAGCAAAATTCAAGTCAAAGATGACTGTTTAAAAACCGTCGTTGTCTGGACATGTCCTAGACTCCTAAATGTCTTATTGTTGTTTATCGTAAATGTCAAAAATAATTTAACGTGAATGTGTGACTTTTACGTATAGTCTCCTAAATTCATAAAATATTTGGGACAAGCACTCTGAATGTCTTCAGGTTGAAATTGCTTTTGTACTTAGAAAATGTCCAACTTTTTCGTCCATTCAGTGCAGACACTCTATCTCATCCTTAGTGACATTAAAGTCGCGATCTCCTTGTTTTAGTTGTTTGCCCTCTACAAAATGTTTGGGGATTTTTGCTATACATGTTCTCAAAGTCCCACAAGAATAGTCCCCATGTCTAAAACGTCTCTCTGTAGATGAAAAAATTGTTGAAGTAAATTTTATGGAACTTATTTGCAATGCCCTTCGTCAGGGACCTAAATTGTTCTCGGTGGCATTTGAAACTTTGGCAGTATAAATCTGATGATGGCATACGTAGCCATATTCATCGACACGCATTCAGACTTTATACCCTCTCTTGATGGGCTTGAAGGGCATGTATAAGAGCAACGTCGACCTGTCTTTAAATTTCACCATTGACTCGTTAAGAGATTGACGTTCAGCAGGATAGCAGCATTCTATAAAAAATTTTCCTAAAGCGTCTAGTAATGGACGTACTTTGTATAGCTTGTCAAGCCCGGGTTCACCTCTTTGTGGTTGTAAAACATTGTTGTTGATGTGGATATTGCGTAGAAGCCACAACAATCTCTCCCTTGACATCAATGAGCTGGTAAAAGGGTCGCGTAACTCAAACTTAGATAACCAGTAATTTTTATAATTTGGTTTGACTGTAATTCCCATTAGAATATTTATAGCTACAAAAAGTCTCATTTCTGCAGTTGACGTTGTAGTAAATGCATTTCCATTACCATCGCTGTATTGGGTGATATAGAAAATAGTTTCGAATGCAATCTTCTCAAATACATCCTGTGCAAATAAGCTTGAAAAACAATGCTAGCGGGAGTTTCTGTTGTATTTGGAATATTTGGGCCAAAATAATGAGTAAACGGCTGCGGTGTTATGTAATTAGATATTAGCAGATTTAGACTAGACAAAGTTTCCTTTTATTATTTGTTCCGAGAGAGGAAGAAATTTTGGTAACATTATTTTCATCTTCAAGCAGTACTTCCATATTTTCGACGCCAAATAAATCTTGTTCTGGCTGTACGTCTATATTTTCGTTACTGTCTTCGTTTTGGGAAACAACGGACTCGCGTATGAAGATATTTCATCAAGTAGATTGTCAAATTCTTCGATTCGCATACTCTTCTACTCAGCAAATGTCCAAACGCTCTTTCCTAGTACAAAAATAGTACTTGAAAATGCTAGTGACTTCTTGATGTAACTCCATCATTTAAATTTAAAAATTCAGCATCATACGTATAATGAATGAATCAATAAATTTAATGAAAGATTTAAAACATACACCGTTACCTGCCATGGTGAGAAATAATAAATAAAACACAATAACAATACAAGCGCGTGCTAACCTTCAACATAACCTAGCTTCAGATGCTCATTACAGTTATAAACCGAAGATTTGGCAAAAAATTCAATGCTAGCATTCTAGATGGCCCTCTTGCACACCGCCACCGCTCCAATTTTTGCATGCGTGACTAGGACGTGTAACCATCAGTTCTCAATAGGTGAAAGCCTTTTAACTCCCAAGCGGTAGTAGATATCGAGATGCTTCAAAGAGCAAAGTTTTTCATCAAGAACACTTTACCATAGAACACGTTCATCGTATCACCGACATTATTAAAAAGGTGTTCGAAGAAAAATAAGTATGTTGCACTGTATTCGTGATAAAGTGCGATATAAAGATCTTGTCCAGAAGCTGCTCTCAGAACAATATATGGTGATACTATCTTCATAGATTTCTGATAGATTGTTTCGTTTCAAGCAAGAAGATGAATACTCTGAACTCAAAAAAGTGAATGCGCGAGTTCCTCATGGAAGTGCCCTGGGCCCACTACTCTATCTTTTATATTCATGCGAGATTCCAGCCATTTTTATTACTGTAGGCAATAATCCTAATGACTCTACCGAGAAACTACAGAGAGGATGCGACAAATTCCTAGAATGGATGAACAAATGGAAAATTAAAATTAATGAGCCGAAATAGATTCGCAACAAGAGACACGCATATCTACCTTCTGTAAGCATCAACTGAACAGTTATTCCTTTCTAGAAAGAAGCAGAACTAAATAAATAAAGAACACTACCGGGAAAACTTTAGGGCATTATTATAAAGAAAAAAAATCTTATAAAGCAGCATTTCAAGGCGTATACGAAAGAATGTTTCATGACAGTGTTCAATTTTTTACATAAAACTTTTTTGAAGACTCATAATTGATATTTACGTTTTAAATCAGTTGATTAAATATTTACTTTGTTTAATTTATTCGATATAATCTAATTTTTCTTGTTATTGTTTCAGGTAAAGAAGATGTTTGGGGATAACCACCAAGTGGAATTGGAAGAATTCATTATAACATTATTTTTGGTACTGAAATTAAAATGCCAATATATCGTGAGTAACTACATAATTAGTAGCCAAAAATGGATAACATAGATGTAAATCGTTTTTATAATTTTTCTCTCAGAATTAGAAATATTAGTTATTTAGATTGCTATAGAAGAATAAAACTTTAAGAATATCATAACGAGAATTCACGCGGAAAAAAATTGAAAAAGGATGATACATACTCGGTTCATCACCGTTATTTACTTTAATACTCTTGATATATTCAGTATTCGGAGTATTAAACTCAGAAACAATAGAAATTGAATACTAATCTACGTAAGCTAAATAAAGGAATATTTCTTATAGAAAATATATGAGAAAGTTAGAAATACTTTTTGCTTGTCATGTAAGGAAGTTAATGTTACAAGATTCCCCTAAATCTCAAAAGTCGATTTACAATATTCCGTAAAAGGCAACTTCGGGGCTTCTGCTGTTCCTGAAAATGACATTTCTGTTAAAACAGAAACCCCGAAGACGTTTCTAGCGGAAAGTCGGCAAGTTCGAAATTAACAACATGGTTTTAGCCCGAAAGCCAAGAAAGACCTTGGCCGCGGAAGCCCACGGCTTAGAATCGATAAGTTTATTTTACTAGGACTACTCTCAAATGTATAACAATTCATTTTCTTTCTTTTTCTTTCTACTTTGAATACGTACTTGTGTAGAAGCTAGATGCTTCAGCTTTTTTGCTACGCATTATTAGAAAGATAGTTCAGTAAAATTTCGTTTAGCTACTTCACAAATGTGAGTAATACATGAGCAAAAATATTTTCTCTTTGTAATATTCACGTTAGATCCGTACTAACTCTAAATCTTATAATAAAAACGATACAAAAACAAATCCGTTTTGAATTTAAGAAACTAGGTAAAATATAGAAGAATGTCATGACATTTCAAGAATTTAAATATTCTTTATTTTCTTTCCAGATTTGATCTTTTCCGCACAATCACATACATCTGTTTATTTGGAATATTGCGGAAGAAAATATAAACCGTTCAGTTTTTTCTGGTAAAATAAAAACAGTAGGGGAAAAATAAAAGGAATTTAAACATTCCATTTTCTCCAGTGTTGTTTATTAACGAAATTTTAACGAAAATTCTTTACGTTAATTTTTAGAAAATTTGATACTTTGACCTTTTTACGGTAAAAAATTGTTTAGATAGATTTTTATTACATTTGCATGAGAATTCAAAGTTCAAATGGCTATACGTTTTATACTTTGTATCATCTGCCTACACTGAGATGAAAATGTTGTTTATAAAAATATGAACATATTCTGAATATTTATTTATCAATTTTGTTACAAAGTGTTTTAAGCGCTTGTTTTCCTTTGTATTATTTTATTATTATTTGTTACTGTTATTATAGAACATGGAAAAATATTAATCTTTTATCAAATATACCTTGTAAATGAAATTTTTTATATTTACTCTCGATATGCTTTTATAATTGTATAAAATATAATCGAGTGATTAAGGTATTATCTATTAGTAATTTTGTATTTTGTATAAAACCTCTAATCGGTATTATGGGTCTTTTAATTGTCGGTAGTCTACAGAAATTATTAAATCTTGCCATGTTAATCAATGATGATCGGCGCATGTAATTCCTTTACTTGTATTGTTAGAATGATATTTTCTCTGAGTTACAATAAAAAAATAGAAAAAGGGTTTTTAATTTTGTAAAGCTTCTTCATTTTTAGTTCAAATACATAACAAATTTTGGTGACAAGGATTTTTTATCAAGAAACAGACGAAGTAATCATGAAGCACTACATTTAATACAGGAGGACAGACGGATGGAACTATAGTACAAGCTAGAAGTAATAATAATACTAACTGGAATTGTCCATTTCAGTATTGAGATGTTTGAAAGTGCACGAAATCAGTGGAATCACTAAGTAAAACGATTACAAAATGCTTTACAAATTTTCAAAATACCGAAGTCGATTATATACTTCATTACATGGGAAACGATGCTTGCTATTTACTCTGTAAAAAGGTAGTGCCAGAAGGTCAGCACAACATAAAGCACAAAGATTTGGGTGGAAATCATGAAATAACATTACAGCGGTAAACCTTTAGAAATCGTTGACAATTCTCGCTTTTATCAAAGAAAACAAAGGCATGGTGAGTTCATACGAGATTTTTTGGCAGATTTACAAAAGGAGACGAGATTATTTGAAAACAGCTTTAAGAAATCAGCTAGTGTTTTGTCTACAAAATCAGAAGATCTAAAGTCGATTGTTAGAAATTCGTAACTTAACTTTAGATCTAGCTGTTGATACGGAATTGTCTAATAAAAATTTATTACAATTACGAAACAAATCTAATGTTAGTAAGTTACAGACCTTTAGCAAATCCAAATCAACTTATAAACTAAAAAGAAATAAATTTGCAAAAATTACAAAATGTTACAGATGTGACCAGAATCATCTTGCAACAAGTTGTACGTCAAGTAGGGATATTGTGTGCAGGAGATGCGGCCTAAAATTGCGTCTTTGGAAATGTTATTTTAAAAGTAAAATGTCAAAAGCTACGAGTGGACAAAATTTTACGTCTAGAATAGACAGAAATATCGTGACAAATTTATGACAGTGGCGCTGGGGTAACCTTAATTAGTTAAGAACTTTCTACAAATGTTCTTAAAGTCCAAACTTATTCCCACGAGAGTCAATTTTAATCTTATATTGCAAACGTCTAAAAGTTCAAATTTTCAACAATTTTAAATTCAAATATTTATTCAGTAGATGGAGATCATGAATAATTATTAGGTCATGAATGGTTTAGACAATTAGGTATTTAGTTTACAAACTATATAAATCAAATATCTAATCAAAATGTTACTTTCAAACTGCAATTAGATCTTTGATTTTAATGCAGGTGGTATTTAAGCAAAACTTACTTTAAAACCTAATGCAACCTTTATTTTCATAAAAGCACGACCAATACCATTTTCACTACTAAACAGCGTAGAAGAAGAGATTGATCATTTGGTTGCAAGTGGTATTCTTGAAAAGGTTGATGGGCTACACCAGTAGTACCAATATTAAAAGCAAATAAATACGACAGTGTAGTGATTTCAAAGTATTATAAACTTTCATTTGATAGTTAATAATCATCGATTACTTACAGTAGACGAGTTGTTTAACATTTTCAAGGTAGGCATTTACTTACAATCAACACTCATAAAGGACTTACCAATCTACGCGACTATTGTACGGTGTCGTTTCAGCTCCTGTCAATTTCCAAAGAGAAATAGAGAATATTTTGCGTAATACTTCCAGAGTTAAAGTTTTCTTCGATGATATAAAAATAACAGGAGAAGGTTCTTAAAAGACTACACAAATCCAATATAAGAGTAAATATTAAAAAAAGTGAATTTCTTCAAAGCTCAAAAGTACTGTAGCTATGTCATAGATATAGATACGGTACATACAAGTCCAAAGATAAAATCGACGCTATATATCATACAGAATTACAGGTTTTTCCAGGTCTTGTTAATTATTATGGTATATTTATATCAAAACTGCTTTAGAAACCCTTGAAGGGACAAAGTAAATTTTTCTTTAACTTCTAGTGTTCAGATGACAACTGAAAATCTTTAAATGGCAACTTCAAATCTTCAGGTGGAAATAACAGCTAAAAATGTCTAATATCTTCTAATAGGGAGATTCCAAATGGCAACAGATAACAACTAGAAGGTGTCAGATAAGAACGGGGCATTACCCGATAACGGCCGGAATTTCCATGACAAGTAGAGATTCCAAGTTATCGTTTGAAAATTTGCAATTTTAGTTGGGAAATTTTTAGTTCAAAAAATTCTACATTGGCCCTTTCGAGCTTTTCTAGATAGGTGGAAATTTCCAATATTCTCTAGTAGAAAGTTTATAAATGATAACTTAAAGTTTCCAGAAAACAACTAGAAGCTTTCAGATAACAACTGGAAATGACCTATGAAAGCCCCAATAGGCCTACCTAAATTTTCTTCTATCTGAAAATTACCTACGAAAGCCCGGAAGAGCCAATGTAAGTTTTTTTTTTACTGGGAATGTCCAAATGATAACTGAAGATCTTCAAATAACAACTGAAAATGTCCAATATTTTTTAATAGAAACTCTCCAAATGGCAACTGGAATTTTCTTGACAAGTGGAAATTTTCAGTTATGACTGAGGAATTTGCAGTTTCAGGTATAAGATTTCCAGTTAAAAAATTCTACATTGGCTCTTTCGGGTTTTCCTAGGTAGGTAAAAATCTCCAATATTCTCTAGTAGTAAGTTTACAAATGATAACTTAAAGTTTCCTGAAAACAACTAGAAGCTTTCAGATAACAACTGGAAATGACCTATGAAAGCCCCAATAGGCCTACCTAAATTTTCTTCTATCTGAAAATTATCTACGAAGTCCCCAAAGGGACAATGTAATTTTTCTTTAACTGGGGATGTTCAGATGATAATTGTAGATCTTCAAATAACAATTGAAAATGTCCAATATTTTTTAATAGAAAGTCTCCAAATGGTAACTGGGAATTTCCAGATAACAACTGGAATTTTCATAACAAGTGGAGATTTCCAGTTATGATTGGAAAATTTGCAGTTTCGGGTAGAAGATGGCCAGTTAAAAAGATTCTACATTGGCCCTTTCGGGCTTTCTTAGATAGGTAGAAATTTACAATATTCTCTAGGAGAAAGTTGACAAATGATAACTGAAACTTTCCAGAAAACAGCTAGAAGTTTTTAGATAACAACTGGAAATTACCTACGAAAGCCCCGAAAGGCTAATGTAAATCTTCTTGGAACTGAAAAATCTCTTATAAAAGCCCCGAAGGGCCAATGTAAAATTTTCTTTAACTGAGAATGTCCAGACGACAACTGAAAATCTTCATATGACAACTGTTTCCAAATGGCAACTGGAAATGTCTAGATAACAATGCGGCATTTTCATATGACAAGTAGAGATTACCAGTTATCATTTGAAAATTCGCAGTTACCATTTGGACATTTTTACGAAAGCCATGAATGGCCAATAAAAATTTTTTTTAACTGGAAATTTGCAGATGACAACTGAATATTTGTAAATAAAAACTGATAATCTCTACATTTTCGTTTCCAGAGATTTCCAAATAGCAATTGCTATTTTCTAGCTGTCATCTAGAAATATCAAGTAGAGATTCTTGTTGATCTTTCAGTGCTTTCGTACCTATCATCTGGAGATTTCCAGTCGCCATTTGGATATTCTTTATTATTATCTGGATGTGTTCAGTTATCAGTTGAAAATTTCCTCTTGGCAATTGAAAATTCCTAGTTGGGAAATAGTTTTCGTACAAGTTAATTTTCCAAGATATGGGATTTGGCTGAATATACATAAAAGGGTGTCAAACCTTTTACATTTCCTGCAACAAGATACATACAAGTATAAAAAAGAAGATAGGTTTAGTATAGATTTACTAGAATTTAGTTTACAAAAAGGATGTACTATGAGGGGTAATAGAGTAGTCATACCTAAAGAACTCCGTTTTAAAGTCTTACAAGAATTACATTCAGGTCATTTCGGCGTTGTCAGGATGAAGGGGTAGCTAGGGATTATTGTTGGTGGCCTGGTATTAATGCCGACATTAAAAAATTGAAAATCAGATTGTAATCAGTGTCTAGCAAATTAAATTAACTCTTCAAAAGTTAAAACGCACATATGGGAACCACCCAGTCGACCCTTTCAAAGAGTTTGTTGAGGTTTCGTTAGTTCATACTTACATCATTATTTCTTAATTTTGGTAGATGCGTACATAAAGTGTCCAGAGGCTCATATAGCAAACAATACAACTTCAAAAACAACAATAAACTTGTGCAGAAAAATTAGCGCTACGTTTGGCTTACCAGAGGTACGCTGTACAAGATGTACCATTTACAGGTCAGGATGTAGGTTACTGTTTCTGACATACAGGGAGCATTTACAATGTTTTTAGTGCTTTATTTTGGAAACTTTAAATTCTGTCAATGACATTCTGTTTGGCACATCCGCATAGCTGGATGCCGTAGGTCCAAGACGGTTGTATCTGCTTGTAGAGCAGGAGTTTTTTTATGTAGCGACAGGGTGGAATTTCTTCTTCTTTTGTAACGAATTCCAAGTTTTTCCTTTTTTTTTAATATGAGCTTTACAGGCAGTATTTCATCTAGAGTAATACCGTGGTATTCCACTTCTCTGATTCATCTACTTCGATTTTCAGCGCTTTGATATTTATAATAAATAGCAAATTCTGAAGTTGCATTTGGAAACAAAATCACCCCAGTACCCTATCTTTAGTGCCAGTTAAATCTTTGAGACCAATTCCGTCATTGTATACCTTATAAAGAGGAAAGTCGCAACCGCATCTATAATCCAGTTGGGCAAACGTCTGTATTTGATATTGTGCGAATATTTATGAACATATTAGAAAACTGGAACACTAATAAAAACGATTTCTACACTGACAATGTTGAAACCCTGCAAACTAGAGGTGTGATACCCACATTGATTAGCTAGGTGAAGTCTTCACTGAAAATAAGAAGTGCTTAAGCTGCTCTAGGAGACTGGCATGTAAACAATGGGGTGCAGAAAAGCTGCCCTCAGGGTAGCTACCTTTTATTCTCTCTTTAGTGTCTAATAATAGATGGTTTTTTAGAGTACTTAACGGCTTTCTTGCTCAGGTATACTCAGACGACGGGCTAGTGTTAGTTACTGGCCGCTGTTTCAACGTCGTCTGTGTCCGAATGCAGAATCATATAAAGATAATACATTGAGAATGGCCTTTTGATCAATCCATCTAAACCTAAAGTAATTCTCTTCATCAACAGAAACAAAACGGATGGTTTAAGAGAATCCACATTGTACGCTTGCACGCGGAGTCAAGTACTTAGAGGTGACCTTAAAAAAAGTTTAAGCTAGAAATCACATGTCGGCAAGTGATAACCAAGTCGACAGAGACTCTCTGAAAGCTGCGCCAGGTGGTAGTTAGGCTCTAGGAAATCAAGCTACATCGCCTGGCCTGTCAGGACATAACCTGTGCAATGAAGACAAAAATAAATCTGATTCGATAGTCAGGTGGCAGTAAAAGCTTTTCTTGCGCAGGAGTGCGCAGACGCTCTAAAAGAACTTGCCGCAACAAAGCAGGTTAGTCTCTTTGAATTGCTGGGCACAGGGAAATCCACGGCAACGAGAAGGCGGATAAACTTGCCAAATAATTAGACTTAAATAGGTTCACTTTAAACTGAAATTGTGTAGCTGGGCCTTAGTTTTTTAATTTGGGTCCTCACAGACCAATGCACCTTAAGAAGGCATCTGCCGCTCATAGGTGTAGAGGAAAACCCATTATGCTCTAAATGTGGAAATGGTGATGAAACGTCTTTACACTTTCTGAAAAAATGTGATGATCATGAGAAACTGAGGATTTAGACCTTTTTCAGGTCATTATCCTAACAATGTAGAAATTGAGCTTTCTACCCTGGGCTGACATCCTCCCTTTCAAACGGGAGTCAGGTAGGTTCAAGCAGAGAACAGAGGAAAGAATAATAGATAATTATGGAGGTGGTTGAGGGAATGGCGAGATGTTAGTAAACAAAAGGCCTATTTGCTGGGTTTTAGGTTTTCCAACTATTACTAATCTGACAATATTGATGATTGCCCAAAAAATGTGAAATTCAAAGGAAACCCTAAGTTTTCTAACAAAGAGATTAATGGGTGGTGCGCAATTTGAACTGCAGAGATTTCTTGACCTTTTGTAAAGGCAGTTAGGAATTAAGCGTTAAACAAAAAGTTACACTCGTAGTTGTCTATCAAAATCGGTTGATTTGTTTTGTCATCCTCAGTATGATACAATTTTCTGGTCAAACTTGGCATTATGCCATTACATCAGAGAACAACAAGCCTTTGTGGTTAAAAGCGATAACCCTTCAAAGACTTTTAGACAATTCTGTTGACGAAAGTTTATGATAACGAATAGGAAGCTCAAAATCAAAATTAATTAAGACGTAGAATTTTTTTATAGTTATTTATATAACAAGAGTGTAAAGTGAAGTTTTTTGAATGAGTAGGAAGTTGATATGTTCTGATACACTTCTAGAGAAACGGAAAGACGATTACGCTCTAAAACTATTCAAGAAAGAAATGTCACGAAAATAATTAGATCCAGAGATTTCTTTTTTATAAAACTCAATAACAACGCTGTGGATTGCGTTGATTTGTTAAGTGTTAATATTTAAAATAATAAGATGAAAGTTATTAATCACAGAATCTTCCGCATCATCTATAATTTTACCTAAAAGGATATCTATTTGTAGCTAATAATATTCCTAGATGAAAGTTGATTTCTCACTTCTGCAGAACGCAATTTGAACACGACGGTAACATTATTTTCGGTGCGCTGAGTGTTGAAAAATTTCCAATCTCAAGTGTAGAAATGCATTTTAAAAGCAGTTGTGCAAAATTCAGACTAAATAAAAAATATAACAGTATTGGATATTTACAGATCTCCCAATGAAAAAATTTTATTTCTTGTATGGAAAGAAACTAGCTCTTTTATAAGTAAAGTTCACGAGGTGTACTTCGTCGATTTTATTCAAATTCAGCACATAAATAGTAAGAGCAAAAATATAAGATAATGTATCTACTGAACTTGCAATGAAGAGACTAAAGACAATCTAGATATGTAGCTTCGAAAAGGTGACATTCACAACGCTCAAACTGTAAAATCTTATAAGGTGATGTAATCAAATTCTGATTTATAGTAACCTCTTACTATCTCTCTTGTTTTTGTTTGAAATCACGGGTTTTGTTTTTAGAAATCTAACCAGTTTCGAGAGGAATAACATTTTGGTTCTCACGCCAATAGGTTTGTTATAATTTCTGGACTTTTCATTTTTAATCAGTTAATAAATGTTTAGAAACACACCCGATATCTATTTCATTATTTTAGGGGTATAGCCTAATTCCTAAGCACATTGTAACTTTTACTATTAAATAACTTAGTGTTGCCGATTCCAACATGCATCTCTGTTAGAATTATCACTTTATGTCCATAACTTAAACTGTTTAAGTAAGAATAGCGGGTTTTAGTTGGCGTTGGGAACTGCCTATGGCAACCAGATGCATTTTAGGCAAGAAGGCGTATAATGCTTTTTCCAGTTGGCTGTAATTCCACCCAATCAAGCCGGTGCCCTCAAAAAGGCGACAAGTTCTTTGTCGAGAAGAAGATAAAATTCTTCGGTTCCATCGTATCATTTCCAAATAGTTTGATTTTTTGACGAGAGAATAGCATGAGATACGTTTCACTGCTTCAATATGTTCCTAATCCTTACATAATCTGCACTCCAGACAAGCAGTTTTATGAAAGTTACTTCTCACTGAAAAATATCTGTGAGTAACCCTACTGGAGCTTTTAGCTAAATTTTGCTCATTACAGGAAGCTTTTTAGTTTGTGTTTTGGTAGTTCATCTATCAATAGCTTCGGGTGCCTATTTCTTGAATAATCAGCACAAATCTGATTTTGTTGTTTTTTGGTCAATGTGTTGGTAGCCGGATTTAGTTCAAAGAAGTTTTTTGATCCCAGTTTAGTTAAACCATCGATCTCTTCATTGCTTTCATGACCACTATGGTCTGGTAAACAAATCTTTCTGACTGTATTGTTGCCTATCAGGATAGATTTGGCGTTATTTCGACTCCCCTGAAAAGTTTTTGGTATCTGTGAATGTGTATTTCCAAATATAGTTTTTTTTATATGTTCACCCATGCATCTTGGTACTGCTAAACGCCCATCTGCCTAAAAAACTGCGACATATCTTCCTTGAGAGAATCAAAGTTGGAACTTTGTCATAAATTTCTGCTGCTGTGCCATCCAGAATTTTGATCTGTCTTTAAACCAGATCAATTCATTAGATGTTCATCCGTGCAGTACTTTTAAAGTTATCCATAACCCCAATTTCATAGTGAATATCATCCCTTATTATCTTTGGACGTTTTCTAGATTATCCGTGGTGATAAATCCAGCATCTTTGACTTACCTCAGGCTTACTTGCAATTAGAAGTAAAAAAGGAAAAAAGGAAGTTACTACTTTAAATACACATAAGGGTTTATACGAGTGCTCACAGTTAATGTTCAATATGACTAGTGCACGAGCTTGTGTTGATAATAACCAGGATTTCTTATTTCTAGCACCTCATAGCGTCGATCTTCGTATTTGGACCTTTACAAAACCAGAATCTTTAATGGAAAAGACTGAAGTAAAATAAAACACCTTTTAAGTTATATACTCAACGATTGAAAACATTGTGGCTGCGTTTGGTTTTCTACTGTCTGATTGCTAGTTGTTAACCGGCTGAACTTCTTCCTTTTTTATATTTATACCTTATACCCTGAGCGTGGCTCCGATTTTACATTTTCTGATTGGTTGGTTCGTGTTGGGGGGGGAGAGGGGCTTGTTTCTTTGTTTAGTGAAACTTCTGGTAACAATTGCCTCTTTTTGTTTTCCAAATCAAACAAAGACAATTTACATATTTGATGATTTGGTCCCCGACGTTCACCAAATACCCGCCGATACCTGAGACAGCAAACAATGCTGCTGGGTCCGTTCCGACGCTTCCCAAACGGGTGATTGCTCTTTTGGTGTGCAGGGATACGAACCAAACGGGCCCTGGGTGATTGTCTATAGGTATAGGCTTCGAGATATTGATCTTGTCTTCGACAGGCTTTGACATGACGATCCTCTAGAGATGGCGACTATGTTTTGTGCTCCGCATTCTCAGTAAACAGAAAGTATGGAGGGTCACGGCCATACAACAAGGCATTAGGCAAAGCGCCGGTTGCTGTGTTTCGATGCCTTTGAAGACTGAGTAAGGTTGTCGAGAACTGGATATTTTAGGCGTTTTGCGGGTTGTCGGCTAGTTGAAGACTGAGTGTTTTCTCGAGTTCTTAATTACAATGCGCGGTAGGGTTTACAGCAGTGTGCCGGGTTGAACCTTCTATCGACGACAAGCGGCTTCCCATTGACGAACTGGGCTCCATTATCCGAGGGAATACTTATTCTTTCAATTGTTGAATAGATTCAGATCCATTACTGCAAAAATGTATGTATTTGCATCCTCGGCCCAACAGGACTACTGGTGATGACCTCGAATGGAATTTCTGACTGCCTTGGCTTCTGCCCAGTGTTTGCTTGGTGTGGTCAACGTTTATAGAGGGCACGCAACATGCAGTACTTTACATAGTTGCAGGTTTCTTATTCCAAGGTTGCCCAATGGTAGTGTTGACAAATACTTCTAATGGTCTCATTGGGACGAAGATGACCGGCGAGAAGGTATTATGGTGTCCATGGAAAACCCTTTTTCGAACTTCTGTAGACACGGTTCTTGACCAAAATACAGAAAACCATCGCAAGTGTGGTAATTGAGAACGAATTTCGCCAAGGTTATGAGACTTTGTTCTTGAACCGGCTGATGGAACAGCATGTCTGGGAGTTGATTCTGCTTGCCAGGACAGTGCTCGATAGTCATTGTAAAACGCTGAAGTTTTAAAGACTGTCGAAATAATTTGGCGTTACGGTCTTTCATTTGATATAGCCAGGTCAATGATTTGTTATCCATTCGCAAGATGAATAAACGATCATCCAGATACGGGTAGCCCATACAACAACCAAACACTCTTGCTTATTACTGTGGTAGCGTTGTTAATGTAAACACAGTCGTGCACTATGTTATGAAGTGACCCTTCGTTGACCATCATCTTACTAGTAAAGGACTACCGCCATAGCAATGCCACTTGCATCTGTTTGTAAGACGAACGGTAACTAAACGTCCCTACGATGGAATCGTAGTGGACTGACCAGGGCATTTTTCAATTTTTCGAAGTACCACAACGCCATTGCTTCTTGGCTAGTAATACATCTGTTAGCAGAGCGGCGAGTCAGGCAAACTTTAGGGTATAATCGCAAAGTCATTCAAACTCCAAAAAATGACTGCAGCTTCTTTTTGCTTCCAGAAATCGTAGTTTTTCTGATCTGGTCGAGGTGTTGTTATTCCGGCCGATTTTTAGGGGCGCTGACAATATGGCCAAGGTATTCTGTTTCAGAAGCGCCAAGGTGACACTTTTTCAAATTAGATTGTAGACCATGCCTTTAAAGTCTGTTGAACACCAGATGCTGTAGTGCTCTTGATGGTCCTGATAACGTTATCAAGATGGACCAAGACAAAATCGTGAAGTCAACCCGTGAGAACATCGTGAGTCATCATTCGTTGAAACGTGGCTAGGGCTTCTTTCAGGTCGAAAGGAATTGATAGAGTGCAAGGCGGTGTATTCACGACTGGCTTTTTCCATAGGCCCTGCCAGTATCCTCACTTGAGATCATTTCTTGAATAATCGGAGGGACGTAGATTCGTCGCAGGTCTGTTTATTCACGCGACATTTCTTTTTTTGAGCGATGACGATATGAGAGTCATATTCGGAGACAGATGTTCGATGATACCATCTGTCAGCACTGTTGATGTTTTCTTTCTACTCTTCAGAAGTCAAATTTGAAGTTTTGTGGTTTGCGTAGTGGATGGCCTTGGATCTTCCTTGAATACGTCTGCAAAGTTGATAAGCACCTGGAAGAGCTTGGACCAAAGGGAAACTTGGCAAGTATTAAAGGACGCGGAGCCTCTCGGAGATAATCCTCAGGGTTTACTTTATAATGAATTGTTGTTCTTCCTGATGTACCAAGGTGGATACACCGACGAATGCGGCGGCGGCTTGACCCTTGAGAAATTTATTACCTAATGTGGATGTTTCCAGAAGCTTGATGCTTACATAAAACTCTTGGAAACACTAAAAGCCGTTGACTGCGGACGACCTGGAGTCTCGGGTCTATCGACGTGGTACGGAGCTGACATGAAACAGCTAGAGCCTCTGTGAACGTGTCTAAGACAAGGTTCTGGATGAAGCTGTAGTTGGTACCACTCTTGATGAGGACTTGAATCTATGTTCCCGCAATAGTGACGACAACTTGGGTGGTGGTGCTTTCTGATTGGCTAAATGGACGCCATTGAAGCGGACATTCCTCGCCCAGAAGAGATGATTGGTTGATTCTTTTTTTATTCTCGTTTTCCGGGCCGCTGAGCAACCCCTTGGCCTTCCTCATCTGCGATTCGATTTTTGATGGGGCGGTGATAAGTTAGTCGATGGATTCTGGATGAGCAAAATCCCAATGGACGGCGATTTCGTCCTTCATCAATGCACAACAAACAGTCACCAGTTCTGATTCCTGGAGGACTGGTGCCACATATTTGGCGATCCTGAATGGACTAGACTTGTGCTCAAGAACTTGCAGAGATCCTCGTGGTCGAGACTGTGGTATTCAGGCAAACCAACAACTCAAGGCGTCTGCTGGTATTCAACTAGCGTAATAGAGCGATAATTAAGTCGTTGTCCACTGACGCTGCTGGTGGTGGTGCCTGGACTGATGTGGAAGCCAAAGGGTCTTTGTTTTGCGATGTCATTGGTTCAGCTTGATTAGGATTGTTGTTGTTTGTTTTCATTACGACACAAACGATCCTATTGGTTCTTAAGGAAAGTCGTACAGATTACTGAAGTAGACTGTACCTAGTACTATGCAACCACCAAGATACATTAGTTATCGGCTTGATAAATCAAGAGAGAAGTGACAGATTGAAACGTCTTAGTATGGAAATAAAAGAATTTAGAAGAAAAATGTTACAAACAACAGAAAATAGCAGGAAATAGGATAAGTTTTGTTTTCAAATTCTCGGTAAAGCCTTAGTAAATAGAATATTCTGATAAATGTTTACAGAATTTTACATCCTATGGTAATTTCCTATTTTTCCTTCCTGGAATGTTAGGAATGCTAGTTAAGCTTTATGGTCTTTAGCAACTCTTATTAGAAACAGATAAAGATTTTACAAGAAGATTTCGTTGTTTATTTCCACGGAGCGCTATTTCTAGGGTATTGATATTCCACAATGCCAACGTTAAAATTGCTTTCCTCTAATTGTTTTTAGGGACAACTGCATATAATTTCCTTTTACACCTTAAATATTACTATGGCTGTAATAGATTTAAAATGATCATACAATTTTCCCGTTGGTTATTTAAAGTGATTTAGCAAAAAATATTAGAAAAGCATCTACTAGTAATATCTTTCTGAAATCCATCAAAAAAAGAAAATACATTTCCTGAAAATGATTACTTACCTGCGTGTTAAATTGTAAAAAAATTGATCGTGACTTTCTGGGAAGCTCTAATATTTGTTTTATTGTTCCCCGTGCACAAATAGAGTCGTTAGAATGTGTTAGAAACTTAATCTATATTTCTAATGTATTTTTAAATGTCGCTCTACCTGTTGACTTTCATTTTAGAGTAGGGTTTGTTCTCTAACCTTTTCCTGACGAGGGTACACAAGCGTACTTGTAATTTTTATTCTTCGTGTGGTACACTTAAATCATAAAACATAAAATACTAGAATGCATTTTTGTTTTGAAATATTTTTAACTGACGTTTAGTATTCCCAACAAAATATCAATATAGCTATTAAACTTTCCTTCAGATAAGTAGGACTCTTCAAATAGTAGGTGTTTGGTCTCTAGATTTTGACTGACTGCTTAGAATCAATTAATCTTGCATATTATATAAACCTGCTTTTAGTATACCAACATAATTACAGCTAATTTAGTGTGTTTGTCTTTTAGATATACACAATTTACATTTCATAGACCTGTTAATACCTACAAATGTATGCATGAAATCCTTGAACTATGTAAAACGTATGTAAAATCATATCAATCTTATCCTGTCTGTTCTAGATATGTGTACAGGTATACCTACAATCCTAGCTAGAATATTACTAGTGTGAAACATACATATGCATAAATCCTTATAAATATAAGCAACAAAAAGATTTATTCAAAGTAACGTCTAATTCAAGACGTACTAGAAATAGTATACAACTACATGTAGGCACAGATACCAAACTTTTGAGACCCAAATTACACTATTAAGATAATGTTATGCTGGTAGCAGTAAATGAGGTCGCTAATACCATAAATTGGGCTTAAAACTTGAATATTGGAACTGTTCCAAAGATAACAAACACAAACAGCATGCAATTTGCGTGACGTTCTTCTCTTTCTCCCTTTCTTGAAATGTTTTTCTTTATTTTTCTAGTGCCTGTAAAATTTTCCTTGAACACAATTCCTTGAAATGAGAAATTATAAAATGTTTTTCTGATAAATAACGAAAGAATGAAATTGTACGTTTACGTTTCACGCTACTACGAGCAAATAAAGGAAAATCAAAATTCATAAATAATTCTTAAGTCCACAATAACTTTGTTTCAAGTATTGGTACAATGATTGCACTTGGGTTTTCCGCTTTCCTTTTGTTCCAGAAAAAAATAAAACAGAAAGAAGCTAAATTTAAAAGTGAACGCGTAAAATCGATTGATGCAAAATATAAAGTGGATTGGATTCTGATTTTTGAAAGAACTGCTCGTATTGAAACTTCCTTTTAAAATAGAAAAGACGTTCTTGAACAGTGAGAGTCTATAACAAGCAAATTTGTTTGTAGCTTTCAAGTCTTTGTTATCGAAGAAAAGGATAGATAAGAGACAAGGTCTACGTATATAGCTTAGAAAATCGAAATATTATTAAATATTTATATACCTATCGGAAGCTCTAAGAGATAATTAAATGACAAACGTTTCTACCGAATGGTTATAGTAATTACCCACAATTTACATACTCGTAAAAATACAACGTAGCTAAAAGGTTGCCTTCAATTTTAAATCGATATATTTTGGTATATTTTTGAGAAAGAAAGGGATTTTTTTTATGATGATTTTGTGAGTCATTAGAAAGTTTATGAAAGCGTGGAGCTTGATATTAAAACTAAAATTAACAAGCATTAAAGTCATACTGTGATAGAACGCACTGAAACTTTTCATGATCACGTTGTGTTGGTGTAAACAAGTCGTAATATAATTACGTTTTTTTGGCAGAAAGAAACTAATTTTGTATTTGTAATTGTAATTGCTGTTCAAATTATGTTAATTATCACAAGACAAACAATGTATTTTTAAAATCACTGCTCTGTTGCACAATTATATAAAACAAAAAGTACTAATCGATCAACTTTAACAGCTTGTATGAATCTCACCGTATAAAGCCGTAAGTTGCAAGCTATGTGTATATACATATAAAATATGACTGCAAGGTGAATCGATTTGTATGTGTAATAGAAGTTGCAACATCAGTAGAAAATTGAAAACCCAATGCAATCGATACAGATCGAATATTATAAATTGCGTAAAGAGAGTACTTTAAGTAAAACCAGATAAAGATGACAATAAATTCAGGACATAATGAAAAATTATAAGATAATGACTTTCCAAATTCCATAAAATTTTTAAAAATCAACCATTTCTTACGTGTAAAAATGGGTTTAGTGACCCTGAGAAATGACATAGCATAAATTAATAATGGTATGCCTTATGAAAC
>VTPC01003887.1:0-52387 GCA_011009095.1 Ignelater luminosus
TATATCGTGTACTTACATGTTCAACACTGTATAGAAAGTAATTTCCAACCCTACCATAATGTTAAGGCTGGTGCGAATGCCGTCAGGCCGACTTGACCTGTTCTTCCCTCGTAGGAATAGTTAGGGGGAGTCTTGGGTTGGGGTTGAACTCTCAAACATCTGGAATAGCCCCCTCCCCCAAGATCTTCACCAAGCTCAAGCTTATTTTCTACATAAATATACGTTTGTATATTTGTTTTTTCATAAATGAGCGACGACTTCAGCCTCTCCTCCAAATTTTAAATTTTAGCTACACCATATTATGTCGTCAGTGTTGATGACTTTTTTGGTTTAACGTTTTAGCCCATGAGAATGATGATGGATTCCAAGAACTTTAATTGCTTTACAACGTAATGACATTACTTTCAAATTAAATTTAATTTCCAATAATACAAAATGGTAGATGCATACAAAATTCAAAAGTTGCAAGTTTTTGTATAATTTCCTACTTTTTGGTCACTTAGGCCTATTTGAATTGTTTCTCAAAGATACAAGCGGAGGATGTGTGGACACTTTTTACATTTATTGAAAAGGGCTCATGAGCACAGCGTTTGCATAAATAAGCAGCTTTATCCGATTATTTTGAGTTTTTTTGGGGATTTTTTCAGAGTTTTTCTTGTACTATTACACTATGTAGGTTCCTGAGTTAAGAATAAAAGTAGTTTATTATTTGTGTTAAACGAAAGAACTATCACAAGTTTTCTCGTCTTTTTCCACATTTGACTTACTATTGTACTGACTGTGAGCTTTTCTGGGTTGATGACAGTAGATAAACTATAAGAGAACGGGGACAAAATCCCATGCATTTTCTTATGGAATTAAGAAATTGTCTTACTTCCTGTCTAAACAGGATGCGGTAAAGTTCTGATGGATCTTTCTCTACCATTTAGATTTTCTAAGTACCTGTCTTGTAATGGTTGTCAATATAAATATTTTCCTCTTTCATATAACGAGATTCAACAGTAACTTTTAAATACAATACATAAGGCAAAACTTACTTAGTTTTGATTGAGTATGTCAAAGCAAGATTCAAGATGTAGCAACTACAGCCAACCATACTTTTCCATACATAACGGTTTTCGAGGAACTGAAAGAGCATAAAATTTAAAGTTTGCATTCTGGAAATATTTTATTCACCTATTTATCTCTATGTTGACAAAATACCTATTACTCAAAGATATCTAGATAAAAGTTTATAAACGATAGGAAATTTTATGATTTTCTTGATTTTCATAATATCGAAAAAATAATAAAATTAAAATTCTGACATCTGGAGATTTTTGAAGATTCTAATTTACTCAAAGACGATGCATTCTAAGAGGGAAAACAAATACTACTTTTTTTGCTAAACTGCTTTTAGATTCTCAAAATAATGTAAATTATTCATTTTTTTGACAAAATGCGCCAATCCCCCTTGGATGTTGTTGGGTTGTGAAACGGAAATTACTAAATGAACATCGCTTTTGTACCGGATGGTGATGGAAGTCAGCATGAAGATATTTGTTTGTGTACGTAGGTTAATGATATAGATACCGAACGGCTAAGGTTACCATCAGGTAGATATGTGCCGAGAAAATCGACAATGAAAAAGGGGCTATTATTCCCAACTTCTATAGTGAATATTAATTATATCTAGGTGCTGGTTGTTCAGATGATCAAGAAATCGAGACACATGCCGTTCATGTGGCTATACGATGAAGATGTCGTTCACGTATCAAAACCAGACTTTGGGCTTGTACTTTGATACTTCTAGAGCAACTGCTTCAAAAGATTCCATGAAAATATTTACAACTACTGGTAGAGAGCTCATTGCAAGCTCCCGATTCAGAAAGGTTGAAGTCAAACATATTTCTATTAAGAATCAATTGCTTTTTGATCGTCACTCAACAGTTTTTTAATGATGTTTAGTGAAGAGGGAAGTCACATCGAAATTGACCAAGAGATTTCGCGGTTTTAGGGTGAGTTCCAGTGTTAAGTAGGATCTAGATTCAAGTATCTAGATCCTGGATCTAAAAAGATAATCTTGTATCTAAACTAGATCCATGTTTGAAAAAGTATTTGGATCTGAAACTAGATACTGAGAGAAAGGATTTTACCCAACACTGGTGAGTTCAAACAGGACCGACTGAAGAGCCGGCTTTGCAGGGCAACTGCCCAGAGCCTCGCGCTTGCTGGGGCTCCGTGCCTTGAGAGAAAAATAATTAATTCTTTGTATCAATATGTTCAGAAGTAATAAAATTTCTAATTTTTTCTAAATATTTAAAATAAATAAATTAGACTACGTCTGAAAAAGCAGTGTTTCTTCTTTTTTTTATTTTAAGGGTCCCGCAAAACTTCCAGCCGACCCTGAGTTCGAATATCAGCTGAACAAAATGTGGAGAGTTCAGAATGTATGAAAAAATCCTCGCAATATAACTCTTCAGCGCCAAGGGTAAGTTTGAGATCCTATTGCGTTCACCATCGGTCAAAGAGGAATATCTACTTTGTGTATTCTTCGTGGATTCGAGGCACGTGGTATTAGTTGGTTTGACGACTTGGTTGGCGAAGTAATCATCCTACTTCCATGTTTGAACATTTATTCAACTTGCATTTTTTACGATTTCTATCAGTATGCTGCTACTACTAAGATTATTGTGGTTTAACTCCTCTCCCGAAAAAGATTCTACCTACGACCATGTTTTACAAGTATCGCTCTTTTAGTTGAAGTTGATAATGACGTTATTTACATTAAAAGTGCAAAGAAAAAATTCAAGAAAAGCTGTTCACAATTACTCATCTTATTTGCATCAGAGTAAGGTTTTTAAGTTTCTTTATTTCTTTGACTTATATTAATAACCAGTTACGCTGGAATTTGCTATTTTATTTTGATAAATTATGAAAAACAAGTTACTTCAATAAATTTTTATTCATAAATTATGTTTTATTTGTTGATTTTTAAATGTCAACAAGTAAGATATCATAAATCGACTTGAGAAAAGAAATATTTTTAACTGAAAGAAAAACAATATACCATGCAATAGGGGGAACAAGAAAAAATATAAAAACATTAATGTATTGGCTGTGAGTTATTTAGTTTCCATTGCATTTCAATTAATTTAGTTGTAATTTCCATATCGTATGTGATGGATGACCTTTAACACTTTTAGCATACTCATTTTTATACCCTGACTACTATCCGCATGCTCAGCATATTTCTGTTAAAAAAGAAAAGTATAAAAAATATTTGTGAATATTACCGTTGCCCTTTAGTTATAAATATAGCTTTTGTTTTTCATAGCGCAAAGATGGATTCATTGTTTTCATGTTATAAATTTAGTTATCAACAACTGTACTGCAAAATTTTTACCTTTTTGCCCTACAATTTTCTGTGTCACAACTGTGACTGATGGTCAGAGCAGCCACTTGTAGGTGTGCAAGTTGTTCACCGCACAAGGACGGTTAATCAAAGAGGGCAGGATTTCGATTGATCAGAGGGGAATGTTCCCCACGAAATAAAACATAACAGCAATTTTTTAAGGGGGACGTTTTTTAAAGTTTGCATAAAGCGGCTCATTCGCACCCGGTGGCTCTATATCAGTCATTAGGTGATTGATTTGAGAATTCTTTTTTAGTTTTGTTCCTTGAGTAACGCTTACTAAAATGAAAAAAATTTGTGAAATTTCAAAGTTGGTAAGTTTTGGAGTTTTAGTCTCCATTTGTAGTAGCTATATTTTGGTAATTCAGTGATTTAGTTTTGGAAATTCTTTAGAGAATTCTAGTTTTGTTCTTTGAGCAACGTTCATTGAAATGTGCAAATTTGTAAAACCCCAAAGAGGGCCATTTTTCAAGCGGTAGTCTCTATTTTGAACAGCTGTATATCGGTATGGTGGTTTATTCAAATTAAGCATTGATTTCACTTTTTTCTGTTTTGACGGCCTTTTGATGTAAATGTAAATTTTTGACGGAAGGTAAGAATCTTGTTCTGCAAGGGTGAGCAAATATCACTTTATGTTATTTTTTTGGGCAACGTTCTAAAGCTTGCAAGATTTCTGACTGATGCAAAAAGGTATGAAGTAGAGATTCTTATGCATAAATATGCTGACTAATTTACTTATTTATGGGTATTTCAATGTAATTCAAAATCAGTCCTTACGTATATATTTATTCCACCAAAAGCACCACATTTTTTCCATGAAAAGTCTTTTCTCCTATTGGTAGTTTTTCAACCCAGTGTAATTCACTAATTTGCTTGATCTAGACTACAAAGAAATTATTACGGAAAAACGAACATTTTGTGTAACACGAAATTGTAAGAGAACACACTGGAACTTACAATAAAGTTAGTAACATTTCAGAAAATTTACTGGTTAATTAAAACTGTTCATAAGGCTAGAAACTTTTCGTAGTACGTTCAGTTCATATTACATATAAATTTTGATTCGAGAGTTGAAGGTGTAAGGCACTGAATATTCTTGCATACGGGAGTTAAATGCAATGGATCAATCACGTGTCTAAAGTTAGAAGTTATAATTATATGGTAACTCATTGAATATCGAGCACAAGAATTTTTCAATAACTAAGTGAGATTTTCCATATACATACCGTCTAAATTGAAAACCAAGGTCGTAGTTTATTTATCGAAACATCTATCTTTGAATGCTCTCTCTTAATCATAAAACATAAAGGTTTAGGTTCTGTATAGCACTAACTATCGATTATCTTTATCTCCCACAGAAATGTTTTCCTCGGTGATCTCTAAAGCATGTCAATCGACCCATGATATGGGTTTAGTTAGATGAGACATGTCTGAAATTACACAGTAATTGCGAGATTGATTTGAGGTTTAACCAGATTATGTATTGGTAAACGGTTTAATCTATCTCAATCCACAGAAATGTCATAAATTAGATTTTTTGTATACCGCAAACAACCGCAGTTGTAGACTAAACACAATAAGTACCTACCTAAAAAGATAAACAATCCAAGTGGATCTGACGGAAATCGAGTCGTTTAACAATTTAAAATGGTTTTCATATTTAATGTAGATATTATTTTCCATCAGAAAAAAAGGTTATAAATGAATTCCAAGAAATTATTACGTAATTTTTAGCATTTAAAAATGCAAATTGGTTTTGTAAAACCTGTAATTAAGTCACTTGTGATTTTAGTAAAACAATGACTAATTGTCATTGTTATCACACCCAAGGTCTTGAAAAATTACTTTGCACGCTAAGGTAATCCTAATTTTACTATTTAATTTTTTAAAGTTGGTTGAACAAACAATTCAAAATTAAAGTTTTTTGTGCTGATAAAGTAAAACCTGTACATGAATTATGTATTTTACAAACTTATTCATAAATAATTTATTACGATTTTGTTTAGAATGATGAGAAAATATCACAGGAATCTTTACACCTTTGTTAAGTTAACTTCTGGGTAAAAGTAGTTTTATTTTGATTTTTGTAGATAGATACGCTACATTAAACGTTTTTATGAGCGTATTGAAGCGAGCTTTCATCATCTTCTTAGAAATCTCTTAGCAATCATTTTATAAATATATATCAAGTACATTTTTTGTTTACAATTTAAACAGCTGTATTTGTTTAGTAAAATCATTTGATAATATTAATGATAAAGATATATTCAACTTCTTTAAAAAATCTTTTTTTAGCAAGTGATATTTATTTTTGTTTGCAAAGTATCATATTTATATTTAAATTATTGCTTAATTAGTAGTAATTATAATTTATAAACCAAGATTTTACAACATTAGTATGATTCTATTAATTTTATTGTGTAATCTGATATAACCAAACAACATAATACTAAGGTATTTAATTTTAAGTAATTTGCATAACATGTAGCAACAGATTTAATAAATACACACTATACACCTTTAATGAGTTTTCCTATTTTGATATCAAAAATGTATCCAATATGATGAATAAGAATTTTGCAAGATCTTTGGTAATTACTTTTATGTGGTTTTCCATAATCATAATCTTTTGTTTTGGAAAAGATCAGGGCCAAAACCTAGTCCAGCATAAAACAGAGAGCCTCCATTAAATCTTCTCATCATTTTTTGAAAGCTATTTGACATTCTTATAATATTTACTCAATAGGTGGGCACTAAAAGTAAAAACAAGAACACAGCAACATACAATAGCAAACTTGCTTATGCTTCCTAGTTGTACCGTTAACTAAAAGGATCGAGACACAAATGCAGTGATTATTACAATAATAGAAAACGAAAAGTAACTAATTTTAATTAGAGTCTAAACTACCTACATAATTAAAAGAGAATTTCGTGAGTTATGGGCTTGAATTAAAAAGCTGTTTAGTACCGATAAGGTCATTGCTGTTATTATTATACTATTAGTCTTCTGATGATCTTCTTTTATGCCATTTCTATCTAACCACAACATAATAAATGAATGCCTAAAAATACTATAATTAGAACAATTTAAAAATATTGATATTTATATAAGATCAGAAAGAGTTGATTTAAAACTGCATCAGAAACGAAGTTGATTAAAATAATTACAACATATTCCTCAGCAATAGCACCAAATTGGAGTAATTTTAAAACAAGTAATCAGAACATTTTACTTGGCTCAAAACAGTAGTAGTTTGTACTGCAACACATATCGAAAAATCCAAAACAAGGAAAATTCATTCCTTGATGTAATATCCTTTTGGAATCCTGTACAAGGTGTAAAATTGTTTCACCCACTACTAGAATTTTGCAAATATTGCAATTTTTATTTTTTTTCCTGGATTTGGACATTTGTATGGAACAAGCAGATTCTAAATAAGTACTGAGAAAGGATGAGTCAATATCTAGTGGCATGTCAAGATTCTGATCCGTTGAGAAAATTAGCATCAAAATTACCAAACTCTTTTCTTTCTAAGTCGCCCAGTTCTATGCGAATGGCTGAAATTAGTTAAAATCAACTCATATTATTACACAAAAACATTCAACTTAACTATTTTGTAATGATTCTATGATAAACATAGATCCTTATTAATTGCTAATTCGTACTTTCCGGAAGAAAACAGTTGCTGTTTAC
Organism: Ignelater luminosus; assembly: GCA_011009095.1. Classification (NCBI taxonomy): domain Eukaryota; kingdom Metazoa; phylum Arthropoda; class Insecta; order Coleoptera; family Elateridae; genus Ignelater; species Ignelater luminosus. The sequence continues at coordinate 7,089 of VTPC01003887.1, forward strand.
AAGCTGTTCGCAACTTTCCTTCACTCTAATGCAGTTGGTGTTGTTATTGATACTCTGAAGCTTCAGTATGGTGCAAAAGCGAGTAATGCGAGTTGGTGTGCTCTACGATAAAGGTGCCAATAGATGAAATCGTTAGCCAGGAGTCCATCACTGATGTTTTTCTGGTTGTGATGAGGATCTCGCCAGTTTTGATGGATGTGAGCCAAAATATTGGGAATGTACGAATTGATGGATTTTTGGCTCGACAACATCTAAGGTAGATGTTCGAGGTGTGGATTCACTAGAGATATCTCGGTCAGGTCGTAACTTTCAAAGAAAGGCATAAAATTCTTCAACTCCTTCTCTTTAATCTAAACATGCTTATTTGAAAAGCAAGTGAACCTCTAGTCAATAACGGAACGGAAGGTCTTATATGCCAATGCGGATGTTGGAGGGCAAGCTGCTGAACCATGGTCAGAAAAAGCCTCACATTGTCCCATTGATGGAAAAATAATCTTCAGACATTTATCGGATGAGATGAGGTCAAGACGGGAGCACCAAAAGTTCAGGCAAATATTGACAGTTTCTAATCTTGGTATTCTTGTAATATTTCTGTAATGAAACAGTTTGATTTGCATTTTAAATTGGCTGAGCTTGACTCTGCACTTCGGAACTAAAGCTACAACCATGAGAGTTCTTGGCAGAGAATCTGAAGCTGATAAGACCCAGTAAGTGATATAATTCGTAGACTGAACCATCTTAGCGTCCGGATGTTGAGGCTGATGGATTTTCCGACAATACAAGACAAAAAGAATAAGAGAACAAATAGATTCTTGAAGTTCCACAGCTATAAAAATAAATATGCTATGCAAAGAGAATACTAATGTGATCGCGCATGAATTGATTTCAGAATAATAAAATAATAAAAGATTTTTGCCTTGCTAGAAATGTTTGGCTTTTGCTTCTGGCAACATCTTGGAGGTGGGTTTGCTTTATTGGAAAAACACTAATCTAATTAGAAACCGTTCTTTGAAATTCAGTTTATTTTATTTTACTGTTTGTTCTCGCTTTAGGTCATGTCAGCACTTTACTTGTTGCTCCGTCAGGCTAACTATGTAGTTTTAGAATCATCATTAACAGTGATAGCAGAATTTATGTAACCTTTGATGTTATTGATATCAAATAATGTAGTTTTAAAAACGGATGACTGCAAAGCAAAAATTTCAATTACTATCCGACAGTTACACCAAATAAAAAAACTAAATCGTTTTCAATACACGAGATTTTGCTTCTCAGTTCATTTTCTTTTTTGTAGTCAAGTTGATTGAAATATTGCATTCAGTGTTTTTAGATTTTTATGCTACATATTACGCGGTTTAGATTTCCAGATTGATTTTTCAGTTGTCTCGCCAGTTGAATGTCCGAAACTGCTGATGAATAAAGAATTAAAAATAAAACACAAAGTTTCCATTGTAATAATTTTAAATATCAAAGAATTATCAGCAGTGAGATTTTTTTTAAACGGAAGGATGTGGGCTTTCGCAGTTAGTTTTGTCTAGGGACTAGCAATGGATTAAACAATCCAGTGCGGTACATATTTAAATAGATGATGTGAAGTCTCCGAGGACTTGAGGAAGTGCCTATTTTGAGGGAAGTTCAGCAGACTACTTTCTTTCATCTTGAGGATTTGAATAAATTATTTAATTAAGTATAATGGAAGGTTACTAGACCGATAAAGCTATTGCAATCGGGTGTTCTAAGAAGATTCTAAATAAGAATCTTCCACTTTTTTAAGCACAATTGAACCTAATTTGTTTAATTCTTGCTGTTTGAATCAACAAATCTGCAGTTTAAATGACTGTACTGAATTTCAAGAGTTGTCAAAATACATGGGTAGTATCTTCTAATTAGTTTTCTGCATGTGATTCATGTTTTGTAAAATATATTATCAACTTTTATATCTAATTTTATTTATTATTTCACACCTACACATACTTTTTATATGGTTTGCGAACAGTTTTGCTCTGACAAATACCTACAATAATTTAATCTACAAACATTATCAGGAATCGCATTTTTCGATGAGCAATGTCTATTCAATTCAAGTGTTCTTTATCATATCACACGATCAATATCTGGATTTTACATGTTTGCCTACTGTACTGAAATAATATTTAATATTTAGTTTAGCATGTTTTATTGCAAGAGGTGAGCACACCAAAAATATTCAAATTTCTTAACAGTAGGTATGAGCAGGTTTGATGTCCAAACTATATGTAGGTATATTTTACTCTGTACTCGCTACGGAAGTATAAATTCAATCATGAATGGAAAGAATGGTAAAAAACTACGAAAGAAATGCAGAAACATGAGGTATGATTGTGTTTTAGATATAGGCAGAAATATGAATTTGGCATGGCAATGGTAACAGTCAAAACCGGTCAAAAAGAGACACTAAGATGATAAATTGCTCTATTGCTTTGATTGGGTGGATACACAGAGATAGCTAGGCCGAAGTCGTACTTATAGCGAGATATAATGTCAAAATGTCCAAACTTTGATAGTAGGTACAATCCAAACACAGTACTTAGAATATTTAAATGAAAAAAAAGTCATAGCTGGCTGGCATAGTAATAGTACTTACATGAATTAAAAGATATCAAGTATAATATGAAGCTTTGAAACTAATTAAGGTAACAACTAATCGAGATTATTTGACCATGCATTAAGAATGAATGGAGAAATAGCCAGTAAGGCAAAACCAATTGGAGAAATAGATATTCGAAATTGAAAGCAAATAAGGATAGCAATTTTCGAACATGCTAGGACTTGTTCAGCAGACTACAAATACGGTTTACAAATAACATGAAATTTTACCTGTTGAAGACTGTTCTGTAAAATATTTTTCTAGTGCCATTGCGTAAATACTTTATATTCTTGTTTGGTTTCATGTTACAATGGTTTTTTTGCAAATTAGAGTAAAATTAACACGCACTGCAAGCTATAAAACACATTCATTCTGAATTGCGCAATACACGTTTCTGTTGTTATCTTACTTGTTGATAATTCTGTAATTAAATAAAAAGCAAACTATCTTTAAACATTTTAAAATGCTAATGATTTACATATTTAAATATTTTATTTTTCATCAGTACACGTACATTTTAAATTCTCATGCAGCATATCATTATCAGCAACTTCTTTTCCTCATAAATAAAAAAGTTTTATTGAACTTCGCTTTATCCCCAAATTCTCCATAAAAATTAAAATGTAAATATTTTTTTACAACTTCTGGGATGTAAATTAATTTTTCAGTCTAGTTTGTGCTGCCGCCTACAGGCGATACAAGAAATTCACGAGAGTTCATATCGAGTCGAGCTTGTGCGCTTCATTCGCACTTCGATGTCCGTGGAGAGTGTACGCGTTGAGAGTTTCCAGGTTCGCTTACGAAAAATTGTTAACTTGAAAAGTCTTTACATAAAGTTGTTATTAAATTTGAAATGATTTTAAAAGTGTACAAAATATTTTTTGAACTATAGTGTGGAGTGCTATAAATTCTATTTTTAAACTCTTTGTACATAAAAATATTTATGAAGAATTGTTGAGATTTTAATTAGAAAAATATTTTTGTTTATAAAATCATTAATAAGAGTAAAAGTTTGTTTAAGATTTAAGAAGTTTAAAAAAAAACAAAACATTAACTTGAATCTCGCATCAGCTGGCCGTGTTAGAGAGAGTGCGCGCGCAAAGAACTAACTCCCCACCACTCCCACAATTTAACAGAGGGGGTAAAACAGCTGAGCATCGGATACAAACCTAAAACACAAGTTTGTTTCTGTCAGTCGCGTTGTTATCGTCGTTGGCGTTGGCAATCGCTATGCTAAGTTAGATTGAGGTGCTAATAAGCACTTGCGAGACTTAGTCCAAATAAGTAGTAAGATAAAAATTCTTTAAACCCTGTAGTGTCTTTATAATCATTTACTAGTAGTGTAAAGGAGTGAGTGTGTTGTTTCTTGTTGTGGATACACCATGGTGCCCCAGCAGAATTTGGATGACAGATCGGATAGTCCCACCAGCAGTGGACTGCCCGTTTTTGGATCCCAGCTGATTGATAAAAATTCAGCAACCCCCTACTCTGATGCTACTCAGGTAGGATTTAATTGTGAAGTGTTTATTTCAATTTTTGTAAAAAGTTGTGCTTTTTTAATCAAATGTGGCGTGAGTTGATTTGCAAAATTTCGGGGAAATCCCCTAAATTACCCTTTATCTAGAGCAATATTTCTCCTAAATCGTGCGTGACTGTGAGAATTAATAATCTTGTAAAAATATTCTATGACACCTTGTTATCATCAGAGTTTCTTATTATCGAAATGTTAAGTCAAATATGAATGAAAATTTGTGATTATAATTCAGAGGTGATGTGCAAATAGTAAAATGTCGCAGTAAGTTAAAAAAAATTATCTTATTTGGGAAGAAATATCAGGTGGCTTTTGCAGTTTTTAAAAAGCTTATAATACTTTCTTCAAAATTAGACTGTTTAAAAATAATTAATTGACCAGAATTATAATATCCAACCGGAAATGCCGAAAATGCATCAACTAAATGGTGTTGGCTTGATTATTTACATTTTCAAAACTAAAAATAGAAACACCACGCGTGCGATCATAAATCACTTTTGAAACGCGTTTTAGAATTTAACTGGGAAATACTATTAATCGAAAAATTAGCTGATCCAACGACCTTCAATTTTTTGGCAGAAAAAATTGAAATTGTATTGCCAAGGATTTTCCACATAAAAATTCGGTACGCGCCAAAACGACGTGGAATAATTCTCAATAGTTTTTGTAATTGATAAATTGCGGACTTGGGGGATACCCTATTTTTCATGTAAATGTAAGCTCTAAAGTAAAAATGTTTTATTGAAGTGATCGAAAACATGAAGATACGACCAAAAATGGTGAAAATATGTGGAAGCTAAACCTAATAACGCAGCAAATTTACTAAAACGTTTCCGCCTGTGCTTGGATATTAATTAAGTTCCTCTTCAGAATTCCCAAGAAAAATCGTATTCCTTCGCAATGAAAATGTTAATACCTGAACGTAGAAATCTTCTGTAGGCAAATCATTTTGGTGTACAGTTCATAAAACATAAGCGGAAATAATACTACGAATTACGGAATTTAAGTCAAGACTGGGTGGAAATAAATGTAATTTTCATGAAATTCCAGTAGCAGCAGCTTTTTTGCATGAGTTGTTACGGTTCTCTCCTCTCGTTCGCGTCTTACTTTCGTCTTGAAGGTTGCCAATTTTTCGCACGTGTGCCTTTCAGGCAGAGGGAGAGTGAAATGACATAGCTATTTTCTCTATCTGATTTAAAATTTAATGTAACAAGGTGGGATTCTGAGACGCGCACGGAAAAGGGAATTGTATAAATCTGTATCTCAGGATGCGTGTTATACTGCTTGGGGCTTAAACTTGACGCCGACGGGCTTTCTTCTCTCTCACACCCGTACACACATACACAAAAACAGCGTTAAATTTTAAACGACAATGACGAAATTGTGCCTGAAATTCTACTTCCTTCGAATTACGAACAAAATACCCGAAATTGGGGTTTGCATCTCTGTATAGTATGTGTGTGCTTCTCTGTTGTGTGTGTACGCGGATGAACGACGCAAAACTAATCTTCCAATTTCCACTTCACCAAACTTCCAAAATAACTTCTCTGATGACGACCTTTTTATTCCCTTGATGATTACAAAATATAAATAATAGTTCCAGGTTTTTGAAGAACAAAGTTTTCTGAACATTTTTCTCCACAACGATAAAATCTTTTCCCAACACAAAATCATAACCGCAAAAAAATGGATCTCCAAATCTTTCCATTGATTTATGTTATTGGCAATAAACTAACAATTTGTACCAAATCTTTCTGTTTCTTTAACAGTAAATGTTGAGAAATACTTAAGATTCTAACAATTGATTAATCGTGAACAATTTTGTTATACGTCTGAAAAAAATTCCTATAAAGTAGAAAAGAGGACGACTTCCTGATGAAGAAATGTAAAATTATTTTTGGGAAGACCCGTGGGAATTTCGTCCGCCAAAAATGATTAATTAGCTTACTAAGATCAACAAACCAACAAAAGTCTTTAAAACGAGAACGGTAAGCAAAAAATTAAATTAAATTGAACGGAACAGAACAAATGGAAAAATATTCTTTAATATTAGAAAAAAAAATAATTAAATTGTTTATTTTTCCGTATTCACATATAATTGCCTCCGCAGGCAATCTGTATCAAATTGATTTTGTTCTGCATTTAAATAAAAATTATTTTCATCTTCATCATTTTGTTTTTTTTCTATCTTGTATATATAAAACATTAACAGGTCAGAAATCTAATAAAGAAGCAGAGTGTAGTATTGTTGTGTGCGCGAGTGTAGAGGATTAATTAAGTTCGGAGAGCCAAGCAAGAGAGCCAGGCTTGCCTGTAGTTCGGATTTGTTTCTAACATTCTAACGCACGAGTTTTGTGACAGCAACAGTGATCAGCTGAGGTGCTTGGCTTTGTTCAAGGTCTATGAGTCAGTCGGTACGGGTAGCCACACTCTCACTCGGCAGCAGATACCTATAGCTGTCGTAAAAATTTAGTAATTGTAACCTTTAATGTCCGGAACTACTGGGTTTGAGTTGAATTGACCTTGAAAATATAATAAATTACTGTTTTAGAGCACGTAATGTTTTAATTTTTTTGCATGTTTTACTTGTGGTTAACGTTTTTTCTTATTCCTTATCCAATTAAAAAGTACGTAATATACATTTTGTTATGTTCAGGACGTCCATGTGATTTTTTACATTTCCGAAAGTTAAGATCTGTTAGATCACCATCGTCCTTAGATGATGATGATTTAGTTTAGGTGAAGCAAATTAAAATGGTATTAAGCAAATTAACGTTAACCTTTTCTTGTAATTATTATTTCATAAATCTGGGAAAAAATTGCAGTCAGACTGTAATTTCCAGAATAACCGCCAAAATAAAAAAATTGAGTAAGTACAAGAAATAAATTAGTCAAGCTCAAAATTAATATTTTAATAAAATGGAAATTTGGAATTATGGCAGATTTAAGTCTTGCTTCAAAAATATAACAAGATGGTTATTTGGTTTGTTTTATGGAAAAAAGACTGGAAAATGATATTTTCGATGTTCTTTTCATTTCAAGAATTTTTTCTATCAGTTTTACAAGAATTGGCCTTGACAGTATATCATTTAAGAAATCTAGGACGAAAGAAGTTGTAAATATCCAACGTGAAATTCATGGTAGTTGACAATGAAAAATCTTGGAAACTCGAGTATTCAAAATTGGAGGATATTTTACAATTGGACAAAGTATCATTATCCACTTTCCCATATACGATTATTCATAATAATCCGTTACCCAGATATGATAAAATTAATTATTTAAACATTAGTATAGTCTGACGAACGGTAGACATCATTATAGAGCTAACTTCGAGGAAAAAACCAGATAAAATCATAAAAGTAACTAATATGAAACGATCTATTACGATAATAGAAGTAACTCAAGATTACCATTATCATCAGGTTCATTTTCAAGCTCGTTCTTGCCATTAACCGACATCAAAAAAAGAATCGTAAATAAATTGCATTTACTGGTTGAATTTATCGTACTATAATGTGAGCTCGTATTAGTACAATAATAATGTTCTCTTGTCGGAAAAATAAAAATTAAAAAAAAACAGTTAAAATTACATTCTCTACTTCTGATTGCTTTATGATTGCAAAGCTATGCACCATGTCATTAGGTGTTGCTTGAAATCGATGTGTGGGTTAGAGTACAGACGTCCTTAAAAATTATTATTCACGCCATTTGTTACTTATTTATAGTTTTTGTTTGATTGTTTGATAACTGATTTTGACGTTAATAGCAGTCAATATCTAATGAACACGTGGAAATGTTTTAAGACGAATTTTTACTCGGCTCGGTCAAAAAAATTAACGATAAAAAGCAAGTCACGTTTCCTTGTATGATCCAGTTTTATTATAATAAAAGTTAACATTAATTGCATGCTTTTCTAAGAGCTGTGGAATATTCCGTTCGTGATCATGAACTGTTTGTTAGTTGACACCTCAACTAGTACCTAGACAACAAGAAGATCAATGCCCGAAGCTAAAGTACAAAAAAAAATGTAATAATTGTACAAACAAAAAAAAGTGTAATGTATGTAGTTTGGTCTATCATGTACAATGTACATACAATATTAGTATTGATGTTCTTTACAATTAAGGTTGTGGCTTTTATGTTTTCGAATTTGGAAAAGAGCACATTAGATGGTAAACTCAGATTCACTTTTTTCGGGTTCATCGTCTTATACTCCCTTACTTAACCAAAAATTTATTTCTTCCGCATTAGATTTAATACAATAACGAGCGGTTATAGTAATCATAATAATCATACATCAAAATAGCACATAACAAGAAAAAACTCCTCACAAATTCAAGGTAGTATGAAAGTATTTCAAGCAGGCCAAGTTGAGTAATTACCAGTTTATGTTTTCATTTCAAAACCAGATCTTTTTTGTAGATGACATCATAGGACAGCACAAATTAGTTAGAAAAAAAATCGTTGTAAAGAGATATCCGGTAGCATAAAGAAATTTGTCTAACTAAAAAGCCCACAAAAGCTGAGAGCTTTGATCATTATGCGTCGAGTTTTAGGTTACGGAATCTCTCTCTCGTTGTTGCTTGACATTCATCGTTTCCTTTTTGTTGTTATTTTTATTCTGAGAGATAAATACATTCGAAGTATTTTCCTAATAGGTTTTGTTCCGTTAAATTTGGTGACTGTCAGCGCAGTAGGAGACTTTTAGAAAAAGAACGCGTTACATCAAATTTTGGACAAAGAAAATTCCTCTTCACTTTTGATTTATTTGATATTTGACAGGTTGACGTATACACGTGTTTGGAATTTTATTTAAAATTTAAGTATGGCATTTATGTATTTCAATTTTATCATTTGTTATTATCACATGTCGTGCTTCCTCTTGCGAGACTCTTACTAAATATTGCTATTACTATTATTCACATTTTATATGTACAGGATGTCCATATTTTATGTAAATAGGACGTTTTATGGTTGTTTAATTTGTTTATTTGAATTTTGCATCATTAAAATAGAAAATTTCAAGTACACGAATATATTAATATGTGCTGATTGCACTAAGCATTTTTCTTGGGAAAACTTATTAACGAATCTTCAAGTCTTCCACTTTCTCAAGTTATAATTTCACTCTACTATATTTTATCATGTTCACCAAAAGAAATTGTCTTGCTTAGGTTCTTTTCCTTGAAATTAAAATATCTACTGTATTGATTTTTCAGGGTGGTTATTCTTCCGCGTAATTTCAATTATTAAAAATTTATACTCCAACTCAATTTAGCTAGCCGCCTTTAACGATTAGTAACCGATTAAGCCTTGATATCTCTAACTAGCAAGAACTCTTATGCTTTGGGATTGTCAACAGGTAGGTATAACAACAATAGCAATGAGTATAATCAATTGTTTGCTGATGCTATTCCAAATTGATTTATAGTGGTATGAACTTTTATACAATTCTCCAGTTTGTTGCCCTTATTCAAAATTGATAACAATAGATATTGGAAGTTATTATAGTCATTCGATATTTTATGCATCCTTATAATGCACTTATAAATTAGTAATATAGGTATATACAACTAGCATTTGCAGTTTTCTCACGTTCTAATTTCAACTGTTCCTTTTTTTTATTTAAAAAATTTATGTCTGTCCAACGCCTTTCCTGCATGCACACGTTAATGTAACCTATTTAATAGTTGATATTTATAATTAACGATGAATGCGGAAAATTGATTGCAGACTTTGGCGAGGTTATTTTTTACTATAACGATGATCGTGTTATAGAAGGAACCGTAACTTGCGATTTTTATCTTTTTAGTTGCGCTTCATTAGTTGTTTTTATTAAGTTAAATAAATTATATTTAAAATATAATTATATAGGAAGTTGCCTTTAATAATCTATCAACATCGATTATTCTCGTATCTGTTGTTTGTGTAGAATTCTATGAGAAAAGGCTGCGCCAGTGTCAAATCTAACGGTGCATTTGTTTGAATTAAGAAAAAAATAGTAATTGAAAATTGCACAAAACCTAGGTAATAACTCATAAACCTCTATTTATCATTTCTGTATCGTAATCCGTACTGGGAGATAGAACACGGAATATAAAATATCTGTAATAACCGCAGTTAGAGAAGCATCGCTGCAAGAACTGGTTTCGAGAATAAATCAAGTGTGCCGAGCCACGAGAAACAACGGCACGACTCTAAACAACTGAGTAGAGATATGAGGTGGATCGCAGCAGGTCATGCGGTTCATGGACTACTAGATCACCGTAAAAAGTCAACTTTTTTTTATTGCTCCAAGTTTTTTTTATTTGCTCTGTTTTCCTACGGGCAGAATAAACCATAACGTTGTAACGATGATTTAGCCTGATATCGAGGCAATTTCCTTAATTTTTAAAAGGAGCGCGCTAGGAAAAATAGAAAGGTTAAATTGAAAACGAGAAAAGTAGTTCTCGCAAGTTCAACGTCGATGTCACACTGTTTGTTTGCGGTTCTTTTTTTAGTTTCTCAAAGTTTTTAAACAAGTTTCCAACTCGCGACGTCGACGTCGTAGTCGTTTAGAAATATTTAATAAAATTTCAACCAAACTCTCTCTTCGTTTATGGCAGAAAATCAAGCTCTTATGGTAATTTAATTTGGCAAAGTAAATTTGTAATTTGTTCTGCTCTGCATGTTTTCCTGCTGTTACACTCCACGAAATTACGCAACACTAAATGCATGCACACTTTCCCCATAACGTGTAATAATAACGAGCCTAGTAAGAAAATGCAACCAACTCCGGTGTTTTGTAGGTATAATGTAATTGAAAGTGAAATTTATCGTTCGTGAAAACTTTGCTCTCTATAACTTAGTTTTATTACTGCCATAATTTATTAAGTGCCTGCTCTTGTTTTTGAACAATTTAACGGAAATAAAAAAAGGGCATCCTATTTCCCTTTATACTATTTATTAGGAAACGAGTCTGAATTTAAATCAATGAAAAACAATTTATTCAAAAATGTGTTAACACGATCATTCATCAGCTTTCTTATCTTAATATTGTTGTAAACGTAATATTTAACAAAATCTATAAAATTCGTTGAAGGGGTTAATAGTGCACGCCTTCTTGGAAAAATTCGAACGTTTTCCTCGAACACGGAATTAAAAAGTAATCGAAGGTGCTCAAATAGAGTTCGTGGAATCGCAAATAAACTGTGACCTATATATGAGGGAACTTTTGATAGCCTAATGTCACGTTCGGTAATATCCTCAAAACTGAACAAAACTGGAAATCCTAATTAAAAACCTAAAAAAATCAAAAGGAGAGGAAATTGTACCAAATAAAAATCAGATATGAAAAAACTGGTATATTACAAGCCATTAACCATCATTTTTACATAGTCATTAGTCGGACGTAGTCCTCGGGGTAAAAAGAATGTAACTAAAATTGGTATGTTGTTCAGTTTTCCTTGAACTTTGTGAAGATTGCTTTTCTTGTTATTCTTCAGGACATTGAATTCATCTACGTTATTAAATAAATAACATAATTAAATCGATTTGTTGGCTTCCAGCTGATACAAACAGGAAATACACTTTTTTTAAATCCATTCAGAATTTAATTATTTGGTTAATTCTCACTTTTAAAAAACAAAACCTTATAAAAGCTTCGAAGGTGAAATTTCCCAACTTCTCGTTTACAGCAGCAAATCGTTGCTTATCTAGTTGATAAACGGACTTTAAACAAGTACAAGTGTAAAGTATTACGCGTTTCCCGTGCCGGAAACGGTAGTGATACCATCCTGAAGGTCGAAATAACATTGCGTCAGCCTTGGGTTTGGTGGACGCGACCGACGTATGTATAAGTGTGTGTATATATTTTTGGTAAGTTCCAATTGAGGAAACAAAACGACCTCAAAAACTGTTTTATCTCTTTTCTGTTTGCCCGTCTATAAATATTATGAGGAAATTCTAAAAAAGGGCCAGGAAAAATGTGTTTCTTTATTGCCCGTGTTTTTCTGCTTATCGCCAGTTTTTATGGCCTCCGCGACACCTCGCATGCGACGTCGAAATTGGATTTTATAGGGCGAGGAAAACTTGTGTGTGAGTGTGTGTGCGTTTGTGTTGCACAAATCGAACATGGAGGAAGTCATTAATGTAGGATACAATTCAATGTGCTTAAGACATTGTGTTCGAGAGTAATTAAGATGGGCAGTGAACAAATCGATTTAAGTTGGTTTTTTCCCTTACCTTTCCCAATCACGATTGTATTGCATAATATTTTTCTCGATGAAGGGAGTTCCATAACATAAAACAGGCGCAATTGCATTTTATAGTTTTTAATATGCAATAAAAGAATTTTAAAACTTTTGTGCTTGCATGTACCACTTTGTCAGGCGATATTCAGTTAATTTATTAACTAGCCAGTATATTATTCTCCCATTGTTTTATAGTCTGTAAACTTTATATATAGCATCCAGAGCTGGAATTTAATTTTTATTATTACTGACAATTTGCACTCGTTTTCTGTCAGGCCATACTACTGACAGACGCTTTTGATAACGACCCGAACCCGCCGGACCGCAAAGTTGACTCTTTATCATTAAAAAGCATTAACGAGCCCAATTAGAAAAAAAAAGCTCGAGCAAACTGGAAATCAATAGGCAATTCGGCGTACTCTGGTAGTTAGGCAGTGGTGGACGGTTCAGTAACGCTAATCGCACCCGCTCGCGGCCTTTCTCGCCTAAATACGCATTACGGCCATTTTAATTACCCTAACGAGCTTCCTTTTAATCCGATCGTATCGAGGTATAAACTTTATCATTCACACACTCTAGACGCAATTTGAGTTTTCTTGATTATTATAGCGCTTAGATATATATCTAATTAATTACGTCACCCTTTTTTTATTTTGCCGATGCGCTTCCATGCGAAACGAATCGGCATAATTATCAAAGTGGGCCAAGGTGTTGAGTATGTTTCTCATCAGTACGAGCTTAATTAAAACATTTCACAATTGGATATATAGGAAATTAATGCACCAGACTGTGAAGTCAGTCTCTTCGATAGGTTGAGAAAATTGCGTTACTTTATTGCTTAATTTCTTTCATTATTATTATTTGCAAAGTTGTAAAGGTAAATCTGAAAATAATGACATTACACTGGAAATCCAAACGGATATAAATGATTCCATTACGTGATCAATTTGAAATTTAGTTACTCCTTTCTGTTTCTCGAATGGGGATGTAAAAATGATAAAAAAGCAATTTTAGAAAATTAATGTCCAGGTGGTTTTTTCAGTAACCATATGGATTTTTTTCAATAAGGTTTATTTGTGTTTTATGGTAATTAAAACTTCGCGTTTTTAAACAATTAAGGTTACCTTGATGTTACATTTTTGATCTATATTTTTCCAAATTGTCTCCCAATGACTTCTTTTTTCTGAAAAACTATTTATATACTTGTATTTTGCAAGAGAGGTTTTAATTCGATAGAGAAAAGAAAAGTTTTCTTTAACTTTCAGGTTTTGACATCAGTCTAGGTTTTATTTCAACCTCTTGGTCTTGATATAAAGGTCTTGGTATTGACTTGAAAAATCTCCTATACACACAACTTGAAATAATTTAAAAGTAACCGTTAAAAATTCTTTTCATATTTATTCTGTTTGAATTAATATCTCCATATGACAAGCTTTGATATCCAGAGTGTCTTGATCTTATTTTGATTTTGAGCTGAGATTAGAATTAAGGCTACAACACTTCAGTGCAATTTTATAAAACGATAACTCGTCTATTTCTAAACAAGTCAAAAAGTCTATTTTGGCAGTATAAAAAAACAAAATTCTCATAATAGTAATAAACCAAAAATTATTCCAAATAACCTCATTTAGAGATACAAAACAAATCGTTATACTACCAGAATCATTTTGTCCACTATATATTTTATATACTAGAAATCGTAAACCCATATCACAAGGAAATTTTAATTAATGTTTTTTCTGATCAAAATCATTAAATAAAGGTATCCATGGGATCCCTTTTTTTGTCATTCTATACAAGAGTGTCCGATTTCTCTCCAGACTTTTACGACTTTATGCGTATAATGGGAATATTCAAATAATTACTTCTGATATAGTAGTAATGCTTTAATTGCCTAGAATTCGAAGATAAAAATCGAAACAAGTTCTTAAAAGTAGAAGATCTAGTTAATTCAACCTACTGATCATAAATTATCTAAGACATTAATATGTCTCCAGGCATACATGCACCATATTAAGTCGTGCAGTCTAGTGCGAACAGCAACGTGAGATGCAACACAATATCAGATAACCTTGCGCGCCTCTAAGTCATTATCATGTATAAGTTACCTAGTTTACTTAATAACAACTTGTCAGTAGCATGTTAGACTTTGTATTATTTGTTAAACTATTAAAACAATACCAAGTTTCCTTTATAATAACTATAACTACAGCGCGGTGACGACTTAAAAATTATAATGATGAGATTATGTTAATTAATTTTATTGTATTTGTTGATAAAATACAAAAAGAAAATAAAGGGGATATTTTTAATATATCAGAGGATCATTTCTCGCGAACTTGTAGTGAAACATGGGATTTTCTTCAAAAAAGAGAAGGAAGTTGTCTTTTTCCTAACAAGGTCCTTTGTCCCATGGTCTCAAAGCACAAGGCATGAATAGCAAGTAATCAAAGTCGCCGCATCCTAAACAGCTGAACATAGCGTTCAGTTCGGATCACGTCTAGCGCCGCTGTCATGGCGGACAAGGATCAGCTGATTGACATTCCCTACACGCACGGCCTGCTATGCACGCGTGTTCCTTCGAGATCCCGAAGTGAAAATGCGATTTTTTTTAAAGCCCCGTGCTTCAACCTATTTCCTTAAACGGTTAATGAATTTCACAAACGACGTCGTTTTTATTGTCCTGCTAGATATAAAGAGGAGCAAAGGAATAGAACAAATGACTGCCGCGATTTGTTTTTCCTATTTTCCTACACAAATGAGGGTAGTTTGTCCGACTATAAATGAATGTTATGTCAGATAAAGTAAAATTTATAGTTTGCGATTACGACATTTTTATTAATTTAAAATTTTTAACTAAAATCTCCATATATCAACTTCTTTCTTTAGTGAATATCTTGGTGATTTTAATACAAATATCCTAGCATGAATCACGAGTTGCTCCATTTAAACCACAAAACGATGATGATTCATTTTATTTCTTTTCGATTTCGAGTGGAAAATTAGTTCTGTCTAGAGATTATGTTTATGTAGTTCATTTTCGTTGTCTTCTCTCGGTACTTGAAAGTAGTAATTGAATTCCAGTACATATTTATTGTTTACTCCGTACTGACAAAAGCTGCAATTTTATATAATGGGAAGGCTGAGAGAGGATTTCGTTTGTCTTTATTTATAAAAGCTCCGACCTTTTTCTCTTTATCTTCCGAGAGCTTACATTTTCGAAATTACATTTATACGCAACCTTGGTCGAGCTTCTCTCTGCAGGAGCTTTTCGCAGTGGGATTTCGTCACGACATTTTCAGAGAGAGTACTTGTTTATCGTAGCTTGGAACAATTACTGTAAAAACTGGCCTTAATTGATTGAATTTGTAAGCCGGGAAGAACAATATTGTTTTTGCAAGCGAGCTATTGTTATTATATCTCGGCCTCTTTGGTTTATTGTTCAAGCCTTCAGGGCAGCGCTTTCAAACTAATGCGTCTGTGTGACCATGTAGAAAAAAGTGCAGGTTGCAAAAGGCGCTTCATTGTATTAATAGCTTTCCATGTAAAAGCTTTTAGAGCTTTGTTTGATATAAACAATGAGATTTATTCCCCTTTGTAGATTTTAAACATTTCGGATATCCCATCCTCAGGACCGTACACTTGAACGAACCGATAAATGAATAGGCCCGTAATGGAATGATTTTATTACCTTTTATTTTTCCAATCGATACTGTTATGTAACATTTCAGCGTAACAAATAAATTAGAGTGATACGGATAAATAAAATTTTTAAATTATATTTCTGCATAATTTTTTGCTTACACCGTTGATTAGCAAATCATTAATTAATTCATCCAAATCGAAAACTACTCAAAATTTGAACTTCACTGATAGATCTTTCTAGAAAAGAATGAATGGGAATAGGCTGAAACTGTAATGTCTGGAAGGAAAATAAAAATCGAGCACTAATGTTAAAAAAGTCGATATCATGGATTATCCGGCTCTCTTATTCTAGTATTAAAGGACATTTGACAGCAACAACTAATAAGGTTATTTCACGTCTTTGGAGGAAGCTCTGCAAGAGGAAGAAAGAAGGCTCGTCTAGAACAAAAAGAGCTAAAAGGGTCATTTTTGAAAGGCTGTAATCTGATGTTCTCAAAGTCTGATAACCAAAACATGGATGAGTTCAGTAAGCAAAATTCCTTTTGTTTTATTCAAATAGTTATTTTAATAAAATACTGACTTGACACTCAAACGATCTCAAAGGTATTGCACTGCAAGTCGGTTTTCACACGCCTAGAAACAAAATAAACGTGTTTCCGCTTCGACGAGCAGCTAACTTATTTTATGAATCCGTGGCAGGTAGAACCCAGAGAGGAAGAGATCATATTCAAGAGAAGATTCCTATGGAAAAGGTAGCCAGTCGGATCTACAAGCACAGATCAAAAATTACAGAAAAGTACAAGAAGATTCCAAGCTTAAGTTCAATAATTTCAATATAGTTTGCCCGATTGATAAAATCTTAGAAAACTGGAAGGCAAAAGAAAACTTCAGAACTTATTTTTTTAGACGCATTTACACTTCAAGCGTAAATGCATTAAATATTGATGATCTTTTTCCTTTTTAATGTATTCAATAGTAAACATAAATTTGTATAAATAAAATAAAAGTTAAAATGTTGAAATGTTTTTTCCGTTATGCATAATACATTATTGAGCAAATTAGAACACTTACGTTATTAATATTAACGGATGTGAAGTGTTTGTTGCAAGCATTACAAATGATTTATAACTTTTGTTGTAACAATAGTAAACCCCGTGTTACTATCGAAAGCGAACGTTGTATCGCTTAATCATTAACACAATAGATGACTATTGAAAGTGCTGTAGATCGGTTTCACCGGGACTCACTACTTGCAATAATAAATCTTCGTTCTAAAGCTACCGAAGAGGAGGAACACGCCATATAATATTAAAAGAATGGAGTCCTAGCGTCACAGAAATGTACGCGTTCGCTGGCAGTTTTTCTAAGAAAATAATTTTTCCCCGGAAAAATTCTAAAGCGATCCGTTTTATATTCTAATGTGATCCCTAATGTAATTAATTTTAGCAGGGGGTAATATTAACTCGAAACGGTAAGCACTTAAAGAGAATAAAATCGTCGTTAAACATTAAGTTCATCCCACCTGAGGAAAAAACCTGCAAAACGTAGCCCGTTAAAACATTCAGAATGCAATTTTGTACGAACAGTTTGATGCCAAATTTCCTCCAGGGTTATGTATATTTAAATGTGGATATTCCGACGAAGTGTTTAAATGTAAAAACAGTGAAAATATAAGATTATATTCCCTCTGTTGTAAACCGGGATTTATCGTATAATGTAGGAGACATTAAATTTTATGTTTTGGTCTCGCCTATTTGAGTTCATAGCCATCCTGGGCATTACGGAACCGGGCCAACGAAAAGGTTTATATATAATGGTTTTCCCGCGAATGGCTCGATGTAAATTTGGACGAATTAAAGTGTAATGCTTTTTTAGAGACCTTTTCGGTCGGTTCAATAAAACGAAATAATAAAAAAAGGAAATCCAACACAGTTGTCAATCAAATCAAAGTTGGTAGGAGTATCGACAAGCTTTGTTTGCCTCCTATTACACCTTTAATACCCCTCCTATAACGTATCATTTAAACGTCATTTATTTAGACACGCGTGTGTTTACACGATAGACAGCTGCGTTTTTAACCGAAATTCTCACACATCACGCACTTAACCAGTTTTCATTGTGTTGTGCTCGATACAAATTCGATAAAGACGAATAAGCTCGCGTGTCGGAGGATTTATTTAAAGGAAATTCCATTCTAGAGGGTAAAAGGGAAAATATAACTGGTGGGAAATAAAAGTTTTATGCTTTGTTTAATTAGGCAGAGTGGTTGGCACGGCTTTTATATAGAGGCTCTTGGTGTTTTTGGAACAGCCTGCGATATCACGATAATGGAATTTGTTAATCTTTTATTTCCCTGCCTATTTAGCCCTCTTTTTACGTGTGTGGCCAAACATTAACCGAACAATGCAGAATACACCGCGTTAATAAAGTCTTTATATTTCTTTGACCCTTCAAATTTAGTTAAGTCGTTCTGAAACATCAAACATTTATGTAGATGACATAAACATTGTTACGACCCTTTGTTACGGCTTCTTTGCTCTTAATTTTCTGACTTAACAACTCTCTTTCGTGTTTCTATCAAAAACTTCCTTGGCGACCTTCCCATTAACTCGTAATTAAATATTATAAATAATTTAATTAACCCTCCGAAGTAAAAGACATTCTGACTGTATTTCGTCGTAAACAGCATAATAGGGCATTTAACAGCGGCACTGTTAAAATTTAGCGGATTATAAAAAATAACTAAAAGTATAAATCTGTATTTCCGTAAGATTTTACTGCAATAATAATTCTGCTAGCAAAATAAATATTTATAGATATATGATACTCGTTGCATAATGAGATCAATTAGAAAATATAATCCTTGAGGAATTCCCCTCCATATTATTATTAAATTTCATTAACATTATTAGCTCGTATATTTTTAGCAAAGGTTACTGCTTAATTTTCATATTTTCTTAGGCTCTGAATCTTCTTAACACTAAATTACAACAAAATTAATTTAGATTTTAAGTGTTCTATAGAAAAGAAACTCGTTTTATTATTATTTTACAGATTACTTCCTAATAACTTGCATGACAAAATTCATAAAATCCTTTATAATGGCAGAAGCTTTTGTACGTGCCGCTTTTCCAAATATCTAAATATCCAATTTTAACAAGCTGATTACAACACGAAAACGATGTTTTAACATAATTTATGAGTTCGCAATAAAGAAAACAATCTAAATAGCCTGTTAGTATCTGAAAATCCAATTAATAGTAATAAATATTCAATGCCCGTATAACATAAGCGACTCAATTACTATGTGTTATAAACACACACATACGTAAGTATCTCACGTTTGTCGGATCCTTGATGCGAGGTCTGCGTGAGGAGATATATTTTACCAGTAATATATTTTATAGCAGCTTCCGTGCTTGCGCATACCACTTGATCGCTTGTGTGAAAGGACAACAGCCTTATTTGGACGGTATTGTCTAATTGTCCTTGCTTGCTGCTTTTGATAAATGGGTTTGCTTCGTCTGTCAAGAGAAAAATGTAGCCACGATTAATAAGATTTGTTTATTAACACGCGTTAGAATCTATTTTTATCTATCAACTTTTCGCCCATTTGAATTCTTTAACGATTAACAATATATTTATTTAATGTTGGCGCCTCTAATGACATTTTTTCTTTTTATTTCAGACAAAAAAGAATAATCCTAACCACATCAAGAGGCCAATGAATGCCTTCATGGTCTGGTCTCAAATTGAACGTAGAAAAATTTGCGAACTACAACCTGACATGCATAACGCAGAGATTTCGAAGAGGTTGGGACGTCGCTGGAAGCAGCTTAATGATGAAGACCGTCAACCGTACATCGAAGAAGCAGAAAGGCTTCGTCAACTTCATCAAAAAGAATATCCGGACTACAAATACCGCCCCAGAAAGAAAACCGCTAAACCAGCACCTAAAGGCGTCACCTCTTCTAAGAAATCAAAGAAAAGCCCCACAAAATTACAAAGGAACGATAGCAATAACAATCATTCGTTAACTGAAAAAAGGTCATACCTTCCGATGAGACGTAGCAGCACGTCAGACGTCACCTCTAAATTAAAAGACAGATTAGGTCTTGGTAGGCAGCAAACAATGAAACCTGCCACTATTACCACTACACTTCCACCAGTAAACTTTCTTGCAACACATGCAAAGGTTCCATCCAGTCCCACATGTGACACTCCAGATTCTCCAGAAAGTGCAACCCTGTACGATGATTCCCTCCTAATGGACACAACGGACGTGAGTCGCGTTTGTACCCTACCCAGCTATATAAAGAAAGAACCAGACGATAAACTACACGTCCAGGATAACACGCTAGCCGACCTGGACACCATCACCGATCTCTTGCAAGTCGATGGTGAGTTTAACCTAGACGTACTCGACGACATCGATTCCTTTGAAACCGCCTCTAACAGTTCTGGTTCGCATTTAGACTTCTCGTGTCCTCCAGATGTGACCTTGATGTTAACGGGTGTATGGTCCGACCCGATGTTCACGAATTGTTGAAGGGAGACTAAAAGACTGTTGTCGATTTTGATTCGCGTGTGTCGTTAGATGATGCATACAATCACATTGTATACCGCACTTTGTGCAGTCCAGTGCAGCCATGACACTCGTGTCGTTGCGTTGTTTGTTGTTGATCGTCTTAAGATAAACGCATTCCGCCACTGACATGGCTGTACCACCGTCATTAATAATTAATTAACCCCCTTATGATGATCTCATTTTGCGTTTTTGTATTTTTCATTGTAGCGCAGTCTCATTTACAGTCACCCATACGTATTATAATATTGTATGACTCCCGGATTCAACCAGTTGTTAGTGCCTAGCTCAGTATGTCGGACCCGGAACGCCCGGTCCTGAACTTTTGACACATCTATACCCTTACCGCAAAATTCGGGAGGGACACAAAATCAGGCTGTGATTCATCTGTTTTGATGACCAATTTTAGTTGTGAAGTCCGTAGTCTGACGGTTTTCTGCTTAACACGTATAGTCCGGGCGCACGTTTTGTATCGTTGTCGCCGCAAGATGGCGGACAGCAAACAGCTGATTGTCTCAGATTTACTGCCAAACGCGGACGCTTCGTCACGTTCATAACCACAATTTCATCTCGTATTATATATAAGTTCTATTAGAATATGTTATTCATATATATTTCGTTCGTCCAGAAAAAAATTAAAAATAAAAAATGTACTTAAATTACGCATCGTATCTAAGTCTTTTCAGCTGTAAGGTTTTTAAGCACTGTGGGTCGTTAGAGTAGGGAATCGATATTAAGAGTAAGATATCCAGTAGGCTATAGGATCGTTTGTGCTGCTACAAATTGTGGGCATTTTTTTGGTTACTCTGTTATCCACCATATTTATGTTAAACTTGTATATATTGTTTTTTTCTAATTAGTTACACAATGTATCGTTAAGTTTTTACAAAAGAAAAAAAAACTGTCTGTATTTTCATTAGCACAGAAAACAAACCTTTTTTTATAAAATAACAGTTACAGCATACGCTTACGTTAATAATTTGAAAGTGTTTTTTACAAGTCAATGCACAAACTTAATAATAATAAATAATAATTATTATGAAGCGTTTTTTGAAATTTATAAACTATAGAGTAGCGAGCAACATCGATATTCT
The DNA here is from genome assembly GCA_011009095.1 of Ignelater luminosus. Taxonomy (NCBI): domain Eukaryota; kingdom Metazoa; phylum Arthropoda; class Insecta; order Coleoptera; family Elateridae; genus Ignelater; species Ignelater luminosus. Next base: position 28,804 of record VTPC01003887.1, read on the forward strand.
TATATTAATACGATATTGAGGCGCGGCCAGCGTCCCTAAGTGTGCTTTCAATGTACTAGAGTATAACTTTATGGTAATATTAAAGTTTTAGAATTACATCGGACTGTCCGTATATTTAAGAGTTTTCGAATTTTAAAATTTTATGAGGCCTGGTAACATGTATGAAAATGTAGATTAACATATTCGGTGTATTTTTGTACCCAATATTTGTTTAGCCCGAGTCGGGCGCAGAGTTACTAGTTTCTGAACGCGTTGCTGACTGACTTAGGCGTAGAAGTGTAAGATTATATTTATATGTTTTTATCGGTCAATAAATATATAAAGTTTTTATTTCTTTTTCGCTATACCCTTCTGTTCAACGTTCAAGTTCAGTATGTTGCTCTGCGCCCGAGTCGTTCGGTTTTGTAAATAAATGTAAAAAAATTTGCTCATGTAAAGATTTTATTGTTTTGTTATAATTGTACTGTTTATTCGATCGGTTTTTAATTATTATATTATTGCAATAAATGCCGAAAAAAGGAGACTTTGTAGTCGACATCTAGTTGATAGGTTCGACGTTTTACCCATTTTGGAGCCTTCCAGCTCGATGTACGACAATAAGTTAATGACGACGAATTTATCTATACGGTCGTCTATCAGTTTTTTCGCATTGTTGGTGTTATTTTTTTGATTCTGGCGAACGATTTTAAAGAGATAACAAAGTTAGCAATATTTTTGCATATTACCTTGATGTATCATAATCCCCCACGACATATTTGTAAATCCTTTGTATTATATTCATATAACTATATTGCAGTTATTATTATAATAGTGTGTACATTTTGTATTGTAGTTGCTGTTTATAAATATATTATTATATGGCCAATAATAAATTGATTTTTTAAAATTAATATCACTCTTTTATTTTAATCAAAAATATCATCAACAGCATTCAATTTACTGAAGTTATTCCTCATTATCAAAAGCGAAGTGCCGATACAAGATTTTTAAAAGTAGAGCCTTCTTTTCCTTTGCTGCAAAGGTAAGTGAGTTCCTCATTCTTTACTTAAACTTAAAGTTGACAAACCAAATCGATACTATACAAAAATGGACTAATCTTCACATGATGTTTGTTCCTCATAAATTATTCAGAATTCTCTTAACGAAATTGAACCAATAAGCTATTACGACTATCTGAGAAAATGATGCCGGTAACAACAAAGTAACCCCTCTTAAATTTTTTTCGGGTACACGACTTATTTACGAGGACTTCTAGAAAGATACAAGATGGGAAGGGTATGAGGTGAAACAAAAGAGCCCTCATTAAATATTTCAATTTTGGCACGAAGTAGTTACGGAGGGTCGTAAAACAAGGAGGCCGTGGTGACGCTGTACAGTTATCGTTAAAGTTGCTGTTGGCAGACTCCGGAGCCCGTATTTAGTGGCCCTATAACAACAAGCAGTAAAGTATAAGTACTTATTAAGATTACGGTAATTCACCGGATAACGTCGCGTCTAATGATATTGTTTTAGAATTTGCACAGGAAGCCAACGTGAAACCTTCCATCTAAAGTCTCTCGTGGGGTTATCGTCTCTTCTATAGTACAGGAGACAAAATGTAAGTTTTAAAGGGAGAAGACGCTGTATTACGAAACTAAAACTCGTGATCCGTTACGTGCTCAACGAAGAATGCATAGTAAGTAGTTGACAAGTAATGAGGAACTTATTCTAACGATAGCTTGGTTGACAAGTACAGGGATTTTATCAAAAGACACTTCAGGGTTTTAAAGATACATAAATTGCTGTAACAACATAACAAGCAATGATGTTAAAACGACAAAATTGTTGTAATCGTTTGCCAAGTGTTGGTATTATTATTACAAAGACAAATTCCTCGCTTAAAGCAAATATCATGCATATTTGTATACATACAACAAACATGTCCGGGTTGATACGAGAATTTAGACGTTTACTAAGACATCACCATGAATTTTGGATTTCAAATAGAGAGAGAACTTGCATGTAATAAACGTCGGCGTTGTTGCTACTTTGAGAATTCCTTACAATCTCAAATGAAATACTTTCAGGTGAATTATTTCCACTTGATAAAACTAGATTTTTTACTAAACATTTTCCATTAATTCTTTTAATGAGATAATAGCTGTTCTATTAATTTTAATTAAAAATCTTGAGTTGTCTGAAAAAGTTTTATCTTCACCATAGTGACATAGGAAGAAATGTTTTTATATTATTGAGTAACCTAGATCTTTATTTAATATATTCCAGGAAAAAAGACGATTAAATGAGATAAGTAACGTGCAAGAAGTAACTAGATTTCTGAAATACGTCGCTTCCAGAGTCTGCTTAATAATGCAATAACTGTACCCTACTTGTTTCTAAAACAAACTTCACATGATTACAATAATTATATTCAAGTATATTTAGAATCCCCATAGAGTTCAAACCCTTTAGATCGGTCTGTACTGCAACATTGGAACAAACATCGTGTAAATTCTGATATAATACATTGATTGGATCAACGCCGCCTGTATCTGACCTGAACCAATTTAATTACTGTAAGAGACATCTAGAACAGACCTACTGACTATAATTACAGACCAGAATTAACAGGCTCTGCCTTTGGCACCACATCTTAAAACGCTTCTTTCCAGTACAAGAATCAAAGCACAGGAAAACTCGAAAATTACTGAATGTGCTACAATAGGGAATTTTTTCCGCAGTAGAAGCGGCCATGCAGGTGCTCGCCTTAAAAAGGCCTTCTCACCCTCTCCCCATTCAAAGCTAAACTATGAGCTTTTCATGAAACACCAAACCGGCCCTTGAACAAATACTATCAACAGTCATTCACGTGAAAAGTAGCTGGGCATTGCGTCTTGGACAAGAAATTCAAAAACGCCGGAAAATATTGCGGTTTCCATGCATAAGTAAAAGAACCAAAAACTGAGAAAAGTTGAGGTTATATTGAAACTAAATGAGAAACTATTTCAGATAATTGAAGCGGTTATTGTTAAAAGGGGGTATTTGCAAAATTTTAAATTGCTGTAAAAAAATTTGTAAATTCTTTTCTTTTTTTAACAGAGAGCGGTAAAATAAATTTGTAGAAAAGTCAGGAGAAAACTGTCATCACTAAAGTCAAAAAATTTCCTTTTTTTGTTAGGCAGTTTTTTAACTTTACCAACAATTTGATTTTTTTTTACATATCCCCTTTTAACAATGACCGCTTCAATTTAATGATTACGCCCGAGCCCAGTGGCTTTCTATCTTAACTGATCGTTATCCAAAATCTATTACTATTTATTCCAATGTTGATGTGATAACTGCTGCATTGACAATGCTAGCTAAAACAGGAACAGGACAATGGAAAATATTGCACACATTCCTAAAAGATTTAAAGAAACCGAGAATCTTCAATTACTTGTTCAAGTAATTTTTCACTCTTGTATCTTGATATTCAGAAATGCCGTAAACTTATGACTAAATTCTTGAGAAATCAGATTAGGGCAGAAACTTCAAAGCATTTTCTACGTATTGGGAAACAAATAGATGTGACTGAATGGATTTCTGTAATAATCTATTAGCCAAGGATACAGGCACTACCCAAGAAGAAACTAAGATTTGAACTTGAAAAATCATAAGTCACTGATATCCCTAGTGATGGATTTAGGCTTAGGCCCGGGCCTAGGACGGCAAAAGTTGAGAGACAATAAAAATTCGAAATTCATGGTTTCCCGATGACAGAAAAATTTTTAGAGATCTTTCAAAAATATCTTTTCTACCGGTGAATTATACCTTAACATGGATCAGTATCTAATTATTGAAATAAAAAAAAATTTAAATTGAAAATTCCGGGAATTATAAAAATATAAAAAACTTGAATAGATTTTTCACAACTCTTTGTCTTTTGTCCCAGCAATTGTTTTTTTTTATATTTTTATTATATATTTTATACAGGGTGAGTCAATATTCACTTCCCAGCTCTCAGATATGTGTTCTACAATGAAAAATAAGACAAAAATGAACTATACAAAAATTCCGCAAGCGAAGCCCTTTTAAGGTAAAATTGGAATGAAAAATTAACATTTTGCATTTTGTCATCAAATTCAAATACAAAACAAGTAACTTTAAAATTTTAAAAATAATTGGCCACTTGACTTTGACGTTTATTTGATTTTGTATCATTTATTGACTATTGAAAGCTTCAAAAGTATTTTTTAATTCAAAATGGCAGGGTATACTAATAGAAAATACGTCGATATGTTAAAAGTGATAGACGCTTGTAATGATAAACCCCGTGCTGCCGGGCGTTTGTACAGAGAAAGATTTCCGAACCGCCCCGTCATCCAGATCACAAAACAATCCAAAATGTAGATAGGATGTATTGCTTCCAACCGTTGCTTGTATGCCGGTCGACGTCGAAGCCTCGCATGGCGATAGGCGGAACAGTTATTGCAGGATATTGAGAATAATCCTACCACCAGTACACAGTACACGTTTGTTGTCAAGAATAAGGCATCACACCCAATTCTCTGTTCATAGATGTCTTCGAAGATACAACTTGTATCCATACCACCTAAAGCCTGTTTAAATGCTGCATCCCGGAGATAATTCATTGAGAAATTTACACATGGACATTACGCAAAATTTTTTCTTAATGTTTTGTTTACCAGCAAGGACTTTGTAATCACCACAACCTTCATTATTCACACTATAAGTATCCTCATATTGTACATCGGCGGAATCAGCAAAGACATTGGTCTGTGAATGTTTGTATGAGTATTTTGAAAAAAAGGATCATCGGTCCATATTTTCTGCCACGAATACTGAATGGTGAAAATTACGGTAATTTGTGCCAGAACACGTTGCCAGGTCTGTTAGAGGATATTCCTTTACAACAACGTGCAACAATGTTTTTCCAACACGATTGAGCTCCTGCGCATGCTACATTACAAGTACGGGAAATTTTGAATCACCGTTTTCGTAATAAATGGATTGGTCGGGGTGGACCAATAGCGTGACCACCCCGGTCTGCTGACTTAAATCCAATAGATTTTTGGCTGTAGGTTAGTTTTCCTGTGCCTGCCGGAGTGGATGACGTTATTGTCTAGATTCACGAAGCAATAGCAGAAATAAATGTTGGTAGTTTCAATATTGTTGCCAGGAAAATTGTAGTCATAAGTTACACACGTGTATTAATGAAAATGGTAACAATTTTGAGGGTTTGTTAAGGAATTAGATGTTTTGTTTCTGTTTCGGATTGTGTTTGCACAATGTTAATTTTTCATTCCAATTTTACCTTAAAACGGCTTCGCTTGCGGAATTTTAGTATTCTTGATTTTTGTCTTATTTTTCATTGTAGAATTTCATTGAGGAGTGAATATTGACTCACTCTGTATACACCTTTAAAAAACAAAACGGGCGCCATATCAAAATAGGCCTAGGGCGCAATAAAACCTAAATTCGCTTCTGGATATTCCTTGGAACAATGAGTATCAGATTCAGTAGCAAATAATAACATTTCGTTCATTGAAAGTTCCAATAGTACCTGCACTTCAAAAAGTGTAAAAGCAATAGTTGAAAACCAAGAAACATAGTAGTTACATGAGTACGAATCCATTTCATACCAAGTGTTAGGTGAACGGAGTGCGAGATTTTTACCTCGTCTCCCAAGGTACTAAAATGAACAGACCATGTTGCTTTTGTAGAATATTTATCGGCATATTATACACCAAAAATGCCGAGATGGAAGAGTGATCACTACATTAAAATCCGTATCTTGAACAATTACTAGATTTGAATTCTTGAGTGCTTCTTAGGAACAATAATAAAATTCGTGTTCCCACAGTTAGAAGAGTTTAATATATACCTTACGAGCCATAGCTTCGAAAAACGAATCGATAGTTTTCCATGATTTTTATCGAGATTGTACAAATTCATTGGATTGCATTTTTTCTTCATAAGTTACATAAGTACAATCGGAGGTATCTTTTGGTATGCTCATACAGTCTACCGCTATATCTTGAAAAAATCCAGTCACCGTTGGTTTTACCCCTTTTATGGGCTTATGCTTCTTGAGAGTCTTAAACCTCGTTTACTGTGACACTAACCCAAATTGTTTTTACAGTTGACTGATAACGAACATAATGAAGCAAAAGTTATACTTGGTGATAATTATGTAAATTTTGAATCATGTCATATACTAGTGTGGAGAAGAATGTTGAGAACTCAAAATAACAGAAAATGGTTTTCTTTTAAGAAATAGTATCTTCAGTTAGACACTGAAGTAACTGCTTTGATATACAACTATTTACAGTTTACAAATCAGTAATGACTTTTAAATAGCGTTTGTGAAATCTGCTGAGAGGATTAAAGATTAAGCTGAAAGAAGACTTTTGATACCAAATTATTTACATTGATGTAGATAAACCTTAACCTATAGCAAAGGCAAATTTTCTTAAATAAAAATTAAGAGGTAAATTGGGGTTTAATTTATGAAACCATAATATTCAAATCACCAAGTGTACTTCTAGGATATCCAGGATAATTGGAGATGTGCTGTAATCCTAAATAACTATGGAAATAATGAGTTTAAGGAAAACCGAACATCAGTTTGATATTTGAAATTACGTACATGTAATAAGTACCAGCTTAAAAGTTCATAAGTTTCCTTTTGAGGAAACAACTTCAAATGTATTCCTATATCAATCTATAAGAACACAGTATTCTCAGAATTTCTTGCTGCTTTTCAGTTCGTCCTTTGGACATTTGATATCAGCGTTAGAAAATCCCGCAGAAAAGGTCAATACACGCCGAAAATTCTGGTACAAACGGGACCATTTGCATCCCCTTTCCTACCAGGTGGATTATTTTTCCAAATATCTTAACAGTAGAATTTTGGCAAAGGAGACGGGCACGTTAAATATTATTCAGCCTGTTTGGCAGTTTTTTTCCAACATAGCTGGATAATAATATCTTTAAACTTAATTTGTTTGTAATAGAATGCAACAAAAATGAAACTGTAGACCATAATAGTCAAACTGTCTTACTCATATTTTCTTTTCCATTTTCGTTACACTCAAGGGATTGATCATACGACTTCAGCATCCTTTCACATTCTCTTTATTTTTGAAAAGGTTTTTCATGCTAGTCAGTAAAATGTTGAGTTTATGACAATAGTCTAGATTTGGAAATTTCATCCAGTCATGAGTTCTGGCCTCCTTACTGTCTTTACCCCAAACTGGAAACTTCAGTATTCTATAGTCTGGCAGCTCAAATCTTAGAAGCCTGGGATTGAGTTTTTCACATGTTACTCTGCATAGAATCTTTAGATCAATAGGTTAAGCATCGGTACTTTTTACTGAAACTGAAGAGGAAGACCAGAAATAAGTTGTATGGAAGCTAAAAATAAACATGAACATTAGGTTTCTTTTATTTTGGTCGACTATCCATGTTTCTGATGCACAGAATCTCAAGCAGGAGGTAGATAAATATTTCTTATATTTGATAATACAGCAGTTTATTTATCTAGATTAGGCCCAACGACTAGTGGCTTCTTGAGAGAATTCCGATTTCCGAAAGACCTAGTTCATCTCTGCGTATACATTCTCATTTCTCACAATACTGAATATTGCTTTTGCACTTCTGAAATATCTTGTTTTATTGAAAAACGCATTGAATTCGGAGTATTACTGGATAAAACGTATAAAAAAGGAATTTGAGTTAAACTCTGCCCAACGAGAATACTTCTTTCCAAGCAAATTAACAGGCACCAGGAAATTCCTCTGCGCTTGTACACTACGTTCTGTTGTTAAAGACCAGCACAACTTGTTTATTTTTGTCTTGCAAATACTTTCTTTGCTAGCTTCAACTTTAGTTTGTTCGCAATAGCAAGAAGATTCAAAAGAGGTGCTCAGAGTTGCTTGCTTAGTTAGAGTTCTTCATCTATGAACTGCTTTAATCAAACTCCTCGGGTGATCCCGAAATCTACATTAGATATTCCTTTTATAATCATGGTGGATTAATCAGAGATATTGTTACCATGTATTGCAAGAAATAAAGAAGCCAGATTGACGACCTCGCCAACCTACTGTTGCTCAGTTTCAGATAGTCTTTAGCTACTATCAGTCCTCAGTTGAGTCGGCATCATTGACCAACATGTCCAGGATGTCTGCTATCACCCCGCTTCGCTGTTACTCTTTCATGCCTTGTTTTTTAACCACCCATCCTAGTTCCATCATCAGGAGTAAGTTCACTTGTAGACCAAGGTCGCTCATTCTGGGCTATAGCAAGGTGGTAACAATACGAATGTATAGGGCAGTTCATTTTATTTAAAATGGGAAATAGAACAGTATTAAACATTGCTGTCGCACCACAGAAACTTACGTACAAGAATGGAAGGATTATTTATCCTTTCGGGTTGTACAGCAGCTTCGTACAGAAATTAGGATTTTGATCGTGTTCTACATTCTCACAGTTACTAAAAAAATCTTAGAGCAACATTCTAAACTTGGATAACTTTAATTCAAACTGATGCAGTAAAAAAGATAAGTAAGACACCGAAAGTGATCAAATAATTTTAGCTGCATTGACAGTTTAATAAAACATCAGAGCATATAAAGAAGCAAAAGGTAGATTATAGTCTGTGGTTATGAGGAACCTCACTATGTATGGGGTATGATTTTCCCATTTCGTGGCAGTACCATTAAGAGCAGCTCGAGGTTTTTCTTCGTCCAAGAATGAAGATTTTTAGAAAGAGCAAAAGTAAGTAGGCAATAAGAGGTAATCTAAATAATATTCACAGTATTTTCGTTTGCTTAAATTACATTGTTGAATGTAGATACAGATTTTTGTCTACATACAGGCAAACGATTTTATATCCAGTTCGGCTCTGGTCATACCAGTGTTTCACAGCAGACACACTTACTTGATTGATACTACTTGATTTTGTTTTTGGGCAGCAGGCCTAGTTGCTAGTAAATTAACAAAAAATAGTCGAGCATTTTTAACTTAAAGTTGTCCCTTTTTGCTTTTTTCTGTACGAATTTTATTGAGTATTTTGAACAAACCAAGCTATAAGATTACTTTTTTCCTCTCATTTAACATATTGCTTACCAGTAACTTTTTCTACAAACTCAATTCTGATAGTTTTTGATTTTATATTTATTGAGCAAGTGCTTATGTTATCATTTTCCTCCAAATGAAGATTGCACAAGTAGATATTGCTGAGTATAACTTCTTGAGATAACTATGTCCAAGATTCCAATTCAAATACTATTTTATGGCCCCAAGTGAATTTTTTGAATTGAAATGCTTAATCGAAGATAGTAGCAATACTCATGGTCCACAAATTGTGATATCGTCTTGCCATCTTGCTTCTTTTGGTAGTTAACGTCAGTGGTCGCATTAGTACTCTTGGTAAACATAGTGGAATAAATGAAGTTTCTCTTCGTTTTTTCGGAAGTTCCTATTTCCGATTATGTATATTTTATTATCATATCTATGGTTTGATGTATTCATATATCAAGTTAAACTTACTACACGATAATACACGTGCTCTTTTTGTTGGTTGTAGATAATCAGCCCAAGTTTTCTTTTCATAATTAAAAAATATATTGTTTACACTAGAATATGGTTTTACTAAAATAGATTTAAATGTAGTTACATTCATAGCAAATATATCAATGGTTGATTCGGAAATGTCTGTCTATAAAACATCTAGATTGGCAATTCAAAGATTGTTTTGTTGGGTTTAATTCGTTCGTCTATAAATGCAACCAAAAAAATATTTTCTGTATAGTTAAACATTGCCACGTGATGTTACTACGATATTTAATAACAAACACTTGGTAGATAAGAGGAAGCGTTTGTCTGTTTATAATATGTTTACATACTGTGCATGGTCTGATATTTCTTATAAATATTTTGAAATATGGTTACAGTGACTTGTGAGGAAATATCAATCTATATTAATAAGGAACAGGTTAAAAGATTTCCTTTTCTGGAAATTCTTTGCTAATTATAATTTTATGTTGTTTAGATTTAAATTGAATAGTAGCTAACATGCTATTGTATTAATAAATGGGTATGCGGCGGCACTTTTCGAATATACTATCAGTGGTTTCAGATTACTTCTGCTGGTGTATTTTGTAGAGATCAAAATTGGCCGCAATTAAAAATTATTTGGAATCAGAATGAAAAGAGATTAAAAGTTATATTTAAAAAAGTCATGTTTTGTTAATTGAAACACTAACAAAATCTGTTGTCAGGATGCTATTGTCCATGTATTATTATTTATTAAATTGAGATAGTAATTTAATAAATAATAATATGTGGTATTATATTTCTGTAATTATATCAAATATCTTAAATAAACTAAAGATGATCTTGAAGTATACAGTATACATAAATACCTCACTAAAAATAGTGCTTTATGGATGTTTTAGAATAATAAATAAAAGTGTCCTGAATTAGCTGTACTAATTTCATTTTAATTAATTAAATTAATTCTGTTAATACGAACTTAGCAGATACTGGGAGTACGGGTTCTTACTTTTATTATTAGAATGTTGCTGTTATTTGTCTTTATACGATAATTTACATTTTTAATACAAATATACAGACAGAAATATAAAACATAAAAATCCAGCTATAGAAAAAGTTTCTTAATTGTTTATGTTTTATGATAATGTCTAAACAAATTGTTTGCAGTCGTTGAACTTTATTTGTAAACACAGTCTTTTAACAGTAGTTATCCAATATAAACAAATTTATTTGCAACCAAATAACCACGATAATTATCTTTATAGTATTTTGTACGACCTTTTTCATTCTACTGTATGATAATAATAATAAAATAAAACGTTTGAAAGGATTTCAAACAAATATAATTCAGAATTATTTTTATTATTTGCGAAATACTTATATTTTACAGTATTTACGCAGAAAGCAAATGTTCTTATCAGTCTCTACTTATATCAATTTATCTAGCCATACTGTCTGGTACATTTGATTATGAAACCAACCAACAACTATATCAATTGATCAGGCCCCTATTTTAATTGCCTAATTATTTTTAAATAACTTTATTGTATCTAATACGTAGTCGAAACCGTTTTACTGATACGGAAGCGATAAGATCAATAAGGAAAAATTGTACAAACAAAACAGAAATATGATTAACATTGAATTTAAATTTCTTCATTAAGTTGCCGATAACAAATTCTTTTTATGAAAACACGTATAAAGTAGCCTTTATAATACTGGTATTGTCTATCGTTGGTCGCTAGGCACGTGCATAGAAATTCAATGTAGGCTAATTAAAATATGGTAGTTTTAAAAATAAACCTCCCGCTATGATAATCTTAATAAATGCTGAGTAAGTAGTAGCGTTGGTTGAAGTATATACCTACCTTAGTTTCAAGATAAGTAAAATGCAAGTGCGTGTGTACGCGCGTGCTACGGAGCCCATAAATACCAGCCTACATGAAAATGGTAACACATATATAGGCACGGAGTTTTGAATTATTTATTGTCTTCTTGATCGCACGAAATAATACAGAAAAGAACATAAAATAATGGGACTAATGGGATCTAATTTTCTTATCTATATTTTCATATCTGCACGAAGAAAAAAATATATGTATATACAACAACAGGATAGTAAAACAGAAAAAGTAGCTCCATTTTTAAATTAACTGGAAATAAAAATAAAAGGGAAATGTGTGCAGGTAGTATTATTAGTGTGCATATTTAACGAGGTGTTTGCCATATTCCACTTCATTGCAAGCATTTCCTTCTATCTCCACTTTTAGATAAATTGAAACTGCAAAAGCCAAACCATGACCTAACCTATCAAGAACTGTTTAAAAGTAAAACGCCAATAACCATCTGAACCTTGTTCAATATTAAAGCAAACGAAATGGTGGGGTCTCCAGGGTATAAAACTTTAAAGGCACAATTTGTAGTAAAGAATTTTTTCCTTTTTCCTTCTCAGCTTTGGAAATAAACAGAACAAAAATGTTGCGATAAATAAAATCTTTGTTGAAAGAATAAGCTGCCAGCATATTTGATCTATTGGATTATATTGTACATAAATGCATGTAATGTAATAATATTGTTACTTAAACTCAGTTTGCGTAACTGAAAAATATTAGTCATAACAAAATATCTACAAAAAGTCGAACACAACAACGATAAGATAAAATATATTAGCAAACAAGCGTGATCTGACAGAAACCAAAAATTTGCAAAAACTATTCAGGTCAAGCATTTAGTTAGTGTGTCGTATACTTGGGTAATACTTTTTTCGTTGTCGTTGTGAAATGGAATTTTGTCATACTGGATGATATCAGAGATATAATAGCACCTAAAATTAGAGGATATCAAGTCCGCAATTTTTATCAGACGATAAGGAAGACTTTCTATAATGCGATTGCAGTAAGTATACTGACTCACAATTATTACAAGCTAAATTTAAATCTGATATTACACGTAGGAACGAGGAAAATTCATGTTGAAGGTCGTTAATAAATAGATACACATATATATTTTAAATGGAGATACTGACAAAATTAATGTGCTTTATATTGTGAAATTCTATCTTGTTGTAAACATATTTAAAAATTAATGTTATTTATGTCATTCTATTTTTTACTAGATATAGCTTTTCATATAGAACGCCTCCACAATTTCGAGACTCGTGTACAATGGAAAAAATCACACGTTTCAGAGTTCGTTTAACGGTAATTTAAATGGTAATAAAATTAACTTTAATAACAACTCTGTAATTAAAATAGCGACCCATTAGATTTTATTTTAATTTAAAATATAGACATGAAAATGGGCTTGTCTAATCAGGTAATTGAGTAAGTTACACAAAAAAGAGATATAAAGCTATCGCAAAGGAAGTTAGATATCCATCCATGTAATTAAAAACAATTTTTTTGTTTTAAATACATTATCTAACAGGAGATGAGTGCATTAAAACTACCACATTTCTGATTTGTCGTGTCTGTTTTCATAAATTTAGGAATCAAGCAAACATTGACTTGATACTGCACTATTGAGTCAAGCAGTTTCTTAGAAAAAATGTACTACCGCATCAACCAACCTTCATGTTCAGTTTTTCTTTTAAAATTATTCCCGCTTGGTCTAGTACAGCAAAAATAATAATTCTTGTGTAAATGGAGAATAAGTGCTAATAGTAATAACATAATAAATAATTAAGTACACATGGCAAAACAAAATGAATTTTCGGGATTCAGTTTGGCGGAGGGGCCTCTATTCAGTAAAGAAAGTTGAAAGGATAAAAGAAATGATGGATTAAATGGTAGTTATAAATTCTTGGAAACTACAGTCCCGGTATTCACTTACACCATTAAGGAAAACCACAAAGGACTAGTGAGTACAATTGGTTCGGAACTTCCAAACGGATTGCAGTTTGACATTTAATTAACATTCTAGAAAATTCTACGTCATGCGTTATCTTTAATTTTTTATCTTTCTAATTGATTATATTTTCTTCATTATTCTTTCAAATTTTATTTACCCATAGCATGTATGAAATAACATAATAAGCCCCTTCAGATGGATCATTTCCTTTCGACTTCTACGATCATTTATCCTTTTTTATTTGACTGTATAATTTGACTATCTTTTGTATTCTATCTTTGATAATCTCGTTGTCTTCTACAATCTTCATTAGAAAATCAGCGAAAGTAAAATAAAACAGATAAGAAAGGTACTTTCCGTGATAGAAAGAAGCCTTAGCCCTTATGAGAGAAAAAACAGCTACCGCATTTTAAGCCAATACTTTATCTTTCAAGAGTCTATCCATCTGATTTTAAAATCTGCTTTTTAGAATCGCCAGAAACTGAATAATTGCCTGGGAAGAAAAGGAGACACACTAGGCCTTAGTGGCATAGGTTCGGCATCCATCGTATGACGGAAAAACCTTGAACTAGGTAGTAGTCGAATCAATAGTTTTATCTTGATAAGAACCCGCCAACTTTTTCATCACTCATTTATTAAATGCAAGCTTTGATTTTATTTTGATTTTTGTTGCCGGAAGACCAAAACAATAAAACGATCACGACATTGATAAATGCTAGTGAAACGCTTTGAAGAAAATGGCACTGCCTAAACTACTAATATATAAACCAACGCTAGCAAACAATTAATGATCAGTACCGTCAAAAATACATGCATGAGTACTATATGGAATAGCTGAGAAAAACACCAACTGCAACCTTGATAACACAATATTCTACATCTTACGTGCCAACATTCATAATCATATCGACGCTGATGAGATTTCATTAAAACTCTCATCATACTCATAATTATTTCCTACAGCAACTTCCGAGTCAGTATGCGAGTGTCACTAAGTTCGATTGGTTCAATTTTGACGTATCTTTCTGTGAGCAAAATTAGTCATAACTTATCCAATCCTGCTAGGAATACGTATAGAATCATCTTTCACATTTAGTTTGAGACTCTTCTAGCGTTTCAGTTCTGTAGAATTTAAATAACCAATTTAGAGAAAAAACTATAAATGGATTTCTGTATTCTGTAAGATTTGTAACTGTCTACACAAAGCACCAAGCCCAAGAAGTTTCATAAACTCACTAAATTTTTCTGTCCCGTTTGCTTTTTTTATGTGATGGAATGGGCACAACGTAAAAATATTCCTGACTTTGGCGGTGGCGTAATAGAGCCCCTTTGATTTTCTTTTCTTCTCACTAATATACTGTATAGCTTTGGTTCAATTCTTAAACCTCTGGGTTTAAGGACCAAATCCTAATTCATAGTAAAAATACAGAAGCATCGTGAATAACTCTCAAAAATCATGTAATTGTAGTAGTAGTAGCTATTTTTCTTATCGAGTGCATGAAGTATAGATTTGTGTCATCTGGACAGGAATGACAGTAACAATACTCAGTATGTTGAGGAAAAAAACCTTGAGGGAAGAGGTGTTTGACAAAACCACTCTTGGTTGCACATTGCTTGAAAAATTCTCAGAAAATGTTGTTGTATAGTTTCCAAAGTCGAGGTAATGAATAGCGTTGCTATTAAAATATTATGATTGAGTCTGTCTAAAGCTTTGCAAAAATGTGAGTTTATCCAGATTGTCTCTCAGCTTTTAAAATTGAATTCGAATTTGGGTTTGTACAGCTTTTTCTTTTATTTTGAGTTTTTCCAATGTTGTTGTTTTAATTAGAATCAGTTATTCATGTGGCGTAAATTGAAGACGGCTATGAAGTGCTCTGAGAGAATTGTCGTTTTTTCCAAGATTTATTTAACACCTACTCAGGATGTTATATGTAATAAGAGCTGCACTAGATTGTTTAGAGAAGAGGACTTCAGTGAAAGATCATGCAACTTCAAATTTCTATTTTGCAGACGATAATAGATTTGCTGGAAGAATAATGGCAAGAATGACAGTTAACAGAGGTGTGTTAAGTCATTCCAAAGCAGTAGAAAAGCTCACTTAGTATATCTTTGGTCAAACTGTAATAATTGAGATAACTACGATACCGAGGTCGAAAGAACGAGAAGCAGTGGGGCAAAGGTTGGCAAGAAGTTGGATGCTACGGAAAGAAAAGAATTAAGATGATTCTTCGAAATATGGTGTAGCGGAAGTTTTGAAAAACTTGGAAGCGAAAACTATAAACATTTTGGTTCAATCCACTGCAAAAAGAAGATGAATTTTAAAGAGACTAATAATGTTCAATGAGATAGACGAACAGGATACTCGAAAGAACAAACAAGGTTGTAGAGACGTTCATATCAGTCTTTACAACTTCCTACGAAATTAAAGAAAGCAGTCATGTAAGGATCTGATCATGTCTAGATACAGCGATTGTGCAAAACAAAGTTTCGGAATTTAATTGAGAAACAAAAACTTATAGAGAACCCACTGCTAAAAAGCATACCCAAAATTCTAAAATTTACTATTAGCTCAAGATTACTATAATTAGTGATGTAAGTAGAAGGCCATTGTTAGCAATAGGAAGAGAGTGGTTTTAATGGTAACAAATAGCGGAATTCTTCTGAAACTTATAATTAGATAAAAATATCATACGAAAGGTACGAAATAGCAAGATGATGAATCTGGGGATCGTGAACCTCTAGGCCACACTCTGACTGCTCAAAATAGTATCACTGATGCCGACCTGGCAATAGAGCAATTCAAAATTAAGCAAATGCATTTTATGTTCCTACTTTCTCATAGTGCTAGTCTAAATACCATAATATGTATAAAGTCTATGAAGGGTTTACTACTTTATCCGCACTTTATTAGTCCGCACATACGATAGACGAAGTAAACCAACATCTTTCGCATTTTCAAGGTAAATCATAATAAAACTACACATTTTAAAATGGACAGATAGCTATGAAATGACAATATTTTCACGAATTCCAATCTACCCAGGAACCACGATGTTCAACTTGCTCCTTAATTTTTACTAGACTATTGATATCGCAGTTCATTGTGAAATAGAATTCTGTGGTGACTAGGAATCTGAAAAGAAAACACTTTTCCTCTGAAGCTAGTCTTTAGAAGAAGTAAAATCTTGTTTTGGGCTCGTTTCATACCATGGTCCATGAACACTCTTAGTATGAGACAAGCATTGAAATTGAAAAAAGTTGTATTTGCAGTTAGATGTAAGTTTCAAAAATTTTAGTTAAATATATTGTGAGATAAAAGATAACGGATCGAAAAAAGCAATTTTATGTTTGTGTTAATGATTACTTTCTAGAGGGATTATTTTATTATGAATAGCTCATTTATCACTTCAAGAACCTCAACAATGAATGATATTAAAGTTAAGAATAGAAACATTGAATCTATAAAAAGTCATCGCGTGGGCAAAATTAAATAAACATGTTTGATAGAAAGAAGGTTTTAGTGAACATATGTTTTGCTAAAACTTTAATCAGTTTATTAGAATAATAGAAGACTTAAAATAGCGAAATACATACAATGTTCTATATTATATGTTGTTGAGCAAAGAAATTTAAATGAGAAAAAATAACCTAGAAACTTAAAGTTTTTTACAAAATTAAAGTCAATAAATAAGCGGAAAGAAAAACTGCTAATAAAACACGTAACTGGACCTTTTTTACATGTAATTTTTCAACGGTTCGATGTTGCACACGCCCCCCTTGTCTCATTAACTTTGAACTATTTATTAATGCAGCAAAGCTGTGGAATAACGTGACTGAGTGTGAGTTACAAGAATAAAAATGTAAATGGAGAAAATTTCCTTTAGAATTAAAATTTTATCCTACTACTCCCACATGCCTATCATGTTCGTGTTCAACCATTATAGGGCTTGGTTTTACGGTTCTTCAGGTGCTTGTTGTTGATGCCGAGTTGAGTAGGAGTTATCAAAAGCGTAGTGTTGAAAAATACACGCTGCTTATGGTTATTATAAAAGCTGGTAGAAAATTGAAAATCAACCCCTCTATAAACGAGTTTTGTTTTGCAGCAAGCGAAGTATAAGGTGGTATGTGGCGAGGCAATTGCCTGCAACGAAGTGCTAGAAAGAAGGAAAAATATAAAATGCTGAGCGGGTAAAAATAAGAAATAAACGGGTCCCAGGTTTCTCAATAAGCTAAGCCGGGGTCTACCAAACGAACCCTCCGAGTCTCATTTCGGATCATCACGCAAACTAAACACGTTCTACCGTAGACTTATAAAATATCCTGACAGTTAGATGCTCTTCAAATAAATATCCAGTTTAAAATAACTCTTTGCGGTCTTGGACTTTTTACAGAACGCTGTATGCACCAGGTGAACGTAGTACAAAAAAACCTATTACATTTTAACGCGAATAAAATAGAAGTATTAATCACCAATTCAAAGTTCTTGACACATGTAATAACTTCTGCGCTTTTTTGCCTAATAAATTTAATGCTTAATGCACAGCGTAAAAACGAAAGAAAAATAAAACTAAATTTATTTAGACTGAGACCTTCTAGAGCATTTTTAAAATTCTATGAATGTTTCGTACGCCACTGACTTACATGTTCTCCAGATATTAGGTTATTTTTCCCGGCTATCTACTCGCCTCGTGGGAATCGGGTTCAACGATTGCGATAATACGATATCTGCCGGTAAATACTCGAAATGCATGTAAGGTCATTCCTATCAAAGGCGCTTTAAACAGCTGATCGCACGCTATCAATTACACACTTTATTTCCTACATTTTTATCATTACTTCCACGCTGTGCTAACGAACGCCTACACAATCTTCCCCAAACGTTGTGCAACAAGGCGAAAAGAAATAATACTTCCTGTCCCTGATATCCTGTAGGAGTAATCAGGGATACTTCCCTTTTAATTAACCACGACTGCAAATTGGTTAAAAAGATACGATGGTACTTTTGTGTGTTTATTATAGGAATGGCGATAGTCATCATCTTGAATATTAGGTGTACATTTTTTTCATTACCAAGTTTGAAACCCTAAACATGGAATTTCAGGATTTTCTTCAAGGGTTCCATTCATGTGCGTTTTATCTGTATTTCAATCCTTCCAAGCGATTTATTACTCCCGATGAAACCCATTCTCTCATTATGGGGCATAATTTTGACATGTTCAAGTTTAGGAAATCGATAGACGTAATCGTTTTTATCAAACTGTAATAAGCATATTTAGTACGAAATATAACGTAATTGATTTTTTATTGCTGTTAGTGAAAGAACGCAATAGAGTTCCTATTAAACACAGACGAGGTCAATCCCCACGTGACTCATTTTGAGATTCTCCTAGCATGTCAAAACGATGTGGAACTGTGCAAATCATTGTTAAAACTGAGAAATTTTCATTAGTATATTTCTTTATTTTGCCAACATTATCTTGATCTTATTTGCTGATACAATATGTAGTTCTTTTGCCACTATGGATAAACGTAAAATTTAGCGTTCTTATTTTTTTTACAAATGTGCTACAGACTCGTTTTGATGTTTCTGCGTTGTTATTGTTTTTGCTGTCATCTTTTGCCATGCCATGCGAATACAATTCACTGCATTAAGAAGACTATACGATCTTCTCCATTGTTAATCATTATTTTTGAAAGAACTTGTGGGTAATTACTCTTTAGATGTGAATAGCACCTTGATCCAGGTAATAGAATTTTACTATTGTTTTTTCTCAATTCATTGCCCCAATCCCAAATTCATTACAAAAGGTATCCGATGTCATCCATGCTTTGGAAGTGTATTTTACAAGCAACCATCTGTAGTGAAAACAATGTGGGGTTTTTAACTTACCAATAATAATAAGTAACCTCCTCTTTTCTGAGCCTGTAAAATTTGCTGCAAACAACACCGTTATTCTCTTCTTAGACAATTTTCCACCAATGCAATTCTCGTCCTTTAATTTCAACGGTCTGTTGGGCGCTAGTTTCTAAAATAGGGCTGTTTAATCCGCAGTGAAAATGTCATGGTCTATATAATTTTCTCGTATGTTGGGCAACTTATCTTGCAACCAATCATACAAATTTTTGGCTGTAGACATTGTGGTGTTTTTTAAATTTTTCCATCTAGCTGCGAGTAAATTAAAATCGCTGTTTTCCACTTTACTTCCTAAATCTTTTGCTTTTGATAGTGGTAAGGCATTGGTAATCGTCGCATTCTTAGCTCTTTGCTGAGAAGACCGTAACAAAAGTCCTTTACCTATTTCATCGTAAGCTGATTTTCAGGATTCTTGTTTATAACTATTAAGTATTTTATCTCTTTTTTCCCAAATCATATAAACCTTCGACTTGTTTAAATTCATTTCCTTACATACATCAGTGTTTTGAGCTAGTCTGTAATCTTTTTTTCGAGTAAAAGCTTTATGCTTTGGTGCGTCACAAATTACAATCGGTAAACATTGCAAAACCAACAACTAATGAATTATAGGCAGACAAGATAAAGTAATAAGAAACGAAGACACCAGAAAGGATTTAATTATATACAGAAGTTCATTGAAAGAGAAAACGTTGCTTTGAACTTACGAACGATTTGCTACTGAGTTTGCTATGTACGTAGTTGTTTCGTTTTACTAGATTTGTCGCCCTGGGCAGGAGCTCCCAGGTCATCTCCTACTTGTTCTAATATTTTGAAAACCATCAAGACGTTTCCACTTGTACTATATTTTGAAATATTTTATTAAACACCAAGCAATTTTTATCTTCCATACTTTAGTAATCGTACACCTGTTCTTTGTTTACGTCTTGCTCAATGTTGATTTCTTACTGTCTTACTCCATAGATTTTCTTGAAGTTTTTATGTATACTCAGAACTAAATTAAATTAAAATTTTGATATTTATCTTATTGCAGCTGTCTTACTGTATTTTTACTTTTCCTCACTCTAATCATTTTGATTTAATAAAGAAGGAGTCATATAGGCTTTTGTTACCTGATATTTCCAGGTTTTTACAAAAATTAAGTTATTTTCTTTTGCCTCCTTCAACACCTTTTGAAGATTTCTCTATAGCAACAAGCATTTGTCTAAATATCTTCTACTTGGAGATATTTAAAATTTCATACCAATATTGTAGGAGAAGAAATACAGAAAAAACTCAAAATTGCTTCTATTGCGAAAAGAAGAATTCTGCTCCAACATCAGCTACATCATGCGTTTGCTCTATCAGCTTACCAAAGTAATGGCAACGAATTGCCCATGTCATCATAATTGATTACAGACAAATAGGAAATTTGTGGTTTAGCTTTAGTAGTTTTTAATAAATTTCACCTAATACATGCATCAGTAATTGGTTTTCCTACATATCTGGTTTTGATATGCATTCTAATGTCGAGGATACAGCTAGTCTATTACTGCTGGGTGAGCCCAATACAATTTAGTTAGGTGGGCAACAAAAAGTAAATTGTGATATTATAACACCCACAAAAAAACTTGAAACATTTTTTATTGTTTTTTACAAATTCTTTTTTTTATCAGCGCATTGATGTTTCCAGGTGGGTATGATGATGAGTACAGAAGTGCTTGGTGGGCTCATCAGTGCCGACGTTGCCTCACTCTTGGTTACGTGTGTGTGTGTCAAGGTGATAAGATAAGAAATGAGGTTTGTAGATCAAGTAATGATATTGTAGGTTTTCTAACCTTTTATACCACCTTCCTCAATGATGTAGAAATTTTTTATGATACGTATCTTTGAGCTTCATTACCAAAAGAGTACAACTTTGTCACTTATCTCTTCGCATACCTTTGTAATGCATATTTATTTCGCTATTGGTTTCTGTTGAGCGGGCAAAAATTTGCCCGTGTTTTTGTCAGACATGGGAACAACACGCAATACCTTTACATAAAGGCCTTAATAAACTAAAATCATCAAAGACTTGGTTAAAGAATTTTTTTTTATCATGTTTGTCACTACGAAGCATCCTTTTAATGGATATTTTTCTCGTTTCGAGTAATAATGCTTTAGATTTTGTTCAAGAAATTTGCCGTCCAAGGAAGAATGTCTTAGAGAGTCTTTAATCGTTTAGCTAGTAAGTAGTAACTTCAATCTGGATCATATTTGTGTTATTGTAAACTGAATTTCTTCAAAATTTATTGTTTGCTTACAGAAAACTGTTCTTCAGGAATCTCACAATTTTTCAAGAGAAGTTAACAAATGGCCGTTTTGCAACAAAATATGCAGAATCGCTTAAACTTTCCGCAACAATACAGACAATACTAAGTCAACGTATATCATTTCCTTGATGGGAACAAGCCACTTTAAGAGTTCGGAGTCAAAAGTTTCTCTGAAATACTCTTGACATCTGACGACGTGTTTATCAACCGTTAGTGTACAAGAACCTTATTTTAGCTACATCAGCATTTTTGTTCACCCGGATAGCGTAACTACAGCAATTATTGTGTAGGGGAAGGAGCTTCAGTAGTCAATCTAACATATTCATTTGACAACAGCAACAACTTTCAGACCTGATTACATTAGAATACAATACGAATCGATTACTAGATCTATAGCTTTGTGACAGAATCATCGAGGACGGAACGTAGTGGGCGAGTTTTTGAGAAACAACTAATAGTCGCTGAAGATGTTTAATGATTGCAGTCGATGGTCTGATCATTTCTGCAGTATGGATCCGTGAACTAACAAATGAAATAAACTTAAGCCACCGTTAGAGTTCTGTAAAGTAAATCGTAGACTTTGAAACCTAAACGATCTCCGGGGCAGTACAGTGTTGGATGGCTTGATGATTTGCCACAGTTAGTAATAGTCTCACTCAGTAGACATCCGCACTGAAAAACTCCTGGCATCGTCATCCTTCTAGGTAGCTGGGCAGTTCTCCAGACGAATCTAGAGTTTCAAAACTAGGATGGGTGTTCAGAATAGGAACTGCTTGCAACTGGCAGGATCGCAGTCCTCGAGATTTTAGTCAGGACAGCGAACTAGACCTAGTCAGCTCGTAGTGTTCATGTACAAGAACATTTCTTTGGAGTAACAAGGATGGAGTTGCAGCAAGAGGCACGAAACTTGTTGTCTTCATTGGCTGGTGTTGAAAGATAATCAGCTAACATAGCGCATCATCATTGATGGAGAATTACTCACGAAACATGATGGGATTTATGGTATTTGTTGACGAATAAATATTTGTAGGGCATATATAAAGCAACATTAAAAGTTGTTAAAAAAGTTAACACTCACAGGTAAATTGTGATTTTGGGATAATCTCACTCCTCAAACTCAGAGAGTTTTTTCCGAGTAATTTTTACTTTGAGTTTGATGTGCTTGTGTTTGTAATATGTATTGATCTTAGGATATCTATTTGGTATATTTGTTTTGCAATCATCGTAACTAATTATGTGTATTATTTGAAAATAACAAGCAAAATATAAATGTAACAGAAACATCCCGTCCCTATTAGGATTTGAACCTACGGTCGTTGAATTTCAGTGCCGATGCTGTGCCAAATAAGTTATCCAAATCAAATCCTGTTTAGTGCCAGATATTTTCTGTATGCCTTAACTATTTAAAATATTATTAAATTAAATTAAATCTAGTAATCCTTGAATAATAAAACCCTAGTTAATAAGAGATTGAAATAGTTTCGAAACGGTTCTAGTTTTAACTCTAATATATTTTTAAAATGATTATAATGAAGAAAGATTTTTCTACTTCCAATCCAAGCAATGAAAACAGCCATTAGGGAGATTTATTATGTGACTACCGCAAGCATTTTACCATACTGTTGTCTATTGTATGAGAGTTTATAAGCGGTTACTTTCATAGTAGTTGAAATAATTAGATTTGACGAGGGAGGTATATTATAATGATTTTATAAATGCGACAGCTACTTTGGTTTAGTTGTTTATGTTATTGCTGAAGTACTGTTCTAATTTAAATATAAAACCAATTTTAATTTAACATTTCGTAGCTTGAAGGTACTCGATTTGCATCCTGTAATACATAATATATTGAATTAAAGGCGTTCTAATTCAGCCAAGTAAGCGTAGAACCCCTGGCATTATTGAATGACACCCAGGTGCAAAACCCCCTTACATTTCACTAATAATGCCCTCGTGTTTGCTCCTAATTATGACTTGATAAAAGATTTTAGAATTC
>VTPC01003888.1:0-15880 GCA_011009095.1 Ignelater luminosus
TTGTTCCCTCATCTAAAAATTGCGCTCGGAGGACAAAGATTTTCGTCAAATGAAGAGGCAATCACCTTCGTGAAAAATTATTTTGCAGAGAAAAATGCCGAGTACTATTTGGACTGGTTACAGAGATGGGAGCATCGCTGGGAGAAGTGTGTAGAGTTACAAGGAGACTATGTTGAAAAATAAAAAAAAATTTTCAGAAAAAATGTCTTGTATCTTTGTTAGGTCGGGAACTTTTCAGACCACCCTCGTATATGCTGATGATGTAGTATTGATAGCGGACTCAGTTCACAAGTTGCAGTACAATCTCAACTTATTGATTATGACTTTGGAGAAGGTGAGGCTGAAAGCAAACATAAACAAAACCAAGCCAATGATAATGTGACTTGGTTATGGCACTACACCTCTTTTCCACTGTGCCATCAAATTAAAGTTTCTGTATTAATGTTATTTTCGTTTGTTAAGTCTTGCCTTCTTCAAGGATTTAATTGTTTTTGGCGAAATTAAATAAACTTGCCTCTTGTTAATCTGCGGCTTGGTGATCCTTCTTTACTTTAGTAAAAACGACTACTTGTCAGGAAATAAGTATAGCAAGCATAAAACTATGTAAAACAGTAAGCATCCCAGAGTAACGGGCATATCTCGATATCTCACCTTGTTTTTGACATATTGAAAAAAAGAAATTTTAAATTCGACTTTGACATCCTGTATCTCATAGGCGGTGAACTTTAGGTTATAGCTAAGTTGGGTTAAGCTTACAAAATTAATTTTCGCACAAAAGAATATCGACTTGACCTAATTTTTAATTTTTGAATTAAATCGAGTTAACTTTCGCATGTTATATGCAAAAGATTGATCTGTTACTTCGGTGTCTCAAAACCGTGGCGCCCAAGTCCCAGATCTCGTGTTTAGTACAGGGATAATGTAAACTTTAAACATCCTAGGTATTTTTCTGTTTATTTACTCTCTGTAGATTGTCTAATGTATACATAATACGTAGTATGTAATTATTGCGTATAACTATACGTATATTATACGTTCAACTGTAGTCATTTATGAGCTCCCAAGGGAGTTCACACTACAGCATTTTCATTACCTCATTTACATTTTCTCGTTAAAGTGCACTTTAATAGACCACTAATTAATGCCTATACTATAAAGCAATGTGTAGTATCTAAAAATAAAACCTGATGTTGATAATACTCGACGGTTTTGAGTCACTCAGGAATGCGTGATTTAAATTTTTAATTATTTACAAGACAGTAGCATCACGTTCCTCTTATTTCTCGGCTATTTAAAATAGACTCATTTGAAATTTTAGTACTCTCAACGCATATAAACGACTTACAAATGTATTAGCTCACTGGTATTTAAAATATGTGCACTCATTTAGCAACAACGGTGCAGCAATATAAAGCGTGCTTTCTTCTTCGTTTATTTATGTCAAAGAGAAAACAATTAGCCGATCAAATTGATAAAACTTCTAATTAAATTAGATCTGAAAGTCAATCAAGACTAAATATAGAAACCAATAAAATAATTTTTTTTCTATAGAATATTGCACAGGCGCCATGCATATTGATCGAGACGTGGGCGTCGCGACGCCCATTCGGCGCCATCTCTCTGAATCAAGTTAAACTTTTTGTAAACTTCTTGTAATATCGATTAAACAAATAGCCTTAATACTTGTTAAGATGGCGTTCTTATCGTAATTTGTTATTAGGAAACTTTTTTTAAAAGGTTTTTCACCTATGCGAAATCACATTAAACAGGTTATCGTCCTATAAATATGTATACGGCAATAAATAGATATAATATTTTTAAACCAACCCAAAGTATAATAAAAACCTTTTAAAAAACGAGAAAGGTTTTCATTCATAACGGCATGTGACTAACTAAAATTTATGGGGTATTAAAGAGTGCAGATGTCATAAGGGTTTTAATTTTATAGGTACTTTTCTCAATGGGGAGTCTTTTAAAAGCTTGCAAGTGTAAGCTTTTTTTGTGTGGATTTTATAACCCTACCAAGGATGCTTTCAACACCTCATGTTACTACTTTTTAATTGATTATCCCACCCTTCTTTAAATTCTTGCCTTTACTGTTTTTCCTGATTCTTTCTATTTTTAAATTTTCTTTTTTCTTCATTCTTTAGTTTTATAGGACGAATATAGCAAAATTATTTTGAGTTTGCTTTTATTTAAATATACGAAACTAGTTGGCAGAATACAAAGCAAAAAAAAATCAATTCAAACCGTTCGTTAAACTATTTAGCTACAACCAAAAAGCTCTCGGTAAATACAGGGTGACTAGAAAAAGATGCGTCCAGTTTTGAGGTTAGATATTTTCACTTGTGATAAAAAACAGAAGAAAGACCGTTAGACGTTAGAAATGTTCAAATTTGATAGTTCAAAAAACAGATTTTCTGTAGCAAACCATGAAATTTTTAGTAGTAGGCTGCTTTTAAAACAAATGAATATATAAATGTGCCTTCGTTTGTCAAGGCAAATGAGTGACCATTAAATTTTCTTAAACAATGAAGTCCGTATCCTTTCCAAAAGCTTACCCCGCCACACTCAACAGTCCAAGTGCCATCTCTACAGGACCAGCCATTAATGGAATGCATGATACTGGGCAAGAAAACAAAAAAAGTGGGCCCTGCCCACATTTTCTGAAAGCCATTTCTCCACCAGCATATCTAGCGACCCAAGTCCCATCTCGATAGCGCCAACCGTTCTTGAGATACAGACTCTGTGCCCAAAAAAAAAAACAAAAGGCGGTCGGTCCCGCACACATCTTTCAAAAGCCATTCTCATACTACACCTAAAGGTCCAAGTTCCATCTCGATAGGACAGGCCGTTCCCGTGATACAAAATATTTCTCAAAAAACTAAACACGATCGGGATAAATCGAGAAAAGTTACTTCCCTCTTTGTCTTGCGTGTGATGATTTGTATATTGTCGTCTCTCTTCCACTTCAAGAATTTTAAATTTTTGAGTTTTTCAACAAATTTCAGGTATATTTTAGTGTAAACTACACGTAAATCGGAAAAGCTTTTTTATTTATCGGACTATCGATGTGAGACTCAAAATTTATAAACAATGATTCACTTTAGCAACTCATGCTAAAACCAAATAAATAGACTGTATTGTACGCCCATCAGTGGTGTACACTCTGAAAGAAATTTGTTTCAAAATGCACATTCTGATTGGATATGACTTCTGATCCTTCTTGTACCCCAAGTTATTTGAAAAAGATCTGTTTTTTATAAATATAGAAAAGCAGCCTTGCTTGACTGCCCCGGTCAGTAATGAGGTTTGCACGTTTGTGCAACCCCCAACATAACATCAGAAGCAAACGTTACCGGTAAAACAGTTGAACTTGTATTCATAAGCTGAATAGTATAGAAACTTAGTTTGCAAAGCGTATGCAAACCGAATAGTTACATTAGTAAGTCATCCTTCTCGTTTCAGCTGATGTTGTTGCGTAAAGATACGAATTGATTTTGTAAAAATGCTTCGTGCGGCAGCCTTTCAAGGCGCCTCTTGCAATAGTGATATCTGGTTTTAGTAGCGAGGTTGCCTCACTTTGAGCCGCCTCAAAAGAAGCCGAGTATTGTCGGTTTTTGGCGGCTTCATGCTGTGTGTGACTCGCGAGTGTAATGTTTGCCCCGCAATCACAACTGAATAGTTTTGTGCATAGATAGCTTTTTCATTTAAATAGAAATCACCGATAATGTATCTGGTAAAACTGCAGATAACATTTTGGTATGATTATCTAGATAAAAGATAATACATATTAAATTATTGTATAGATAGATTCAAGAATAATTTTTGGATAGCTTCACCTATGCTTTACGCTTTGGCTTATTTTAATGTTTATGTTTTACGTTCATTTTTGCACCAAAAGTAAAATGACGTAAAGACAGGACGCATCAACAATGCCAAACCTCCTTTCCGGGGTGCTGCGTTGTCGATATTTCTTGTTTGGTCCAATAGGCCTAAGAGGCCCAAACAGCCCAACAGAAAAGCTCGATGGGCCAAAAACTCCAAAACTCCCAACAGCCCGAACGCTCCAAAAGGCCCAACAGGTCCTAACAGTACGATAGACCCGTATGGAGAGGTCCAACAAGACGAAAGATCCAAACACCCCAACAGATCTGGAGAGCCGAGAAGTATAAAAAATCCAGTCCAAAAAGTCCGACAGACCCGTATGGCCCGAGAGGTCCGAGAGGTCCAAACGACCCTATAACCCCGAAAGACCCGAAGGGCCGAAAAGTCTGAAAAGCCCGACTGTCCGACAGTCCCTAGAAGCCCGCAAAGCCCGCACGACTCGATAGACCTGTATACAAAGAGCCTGACGACCCGATCGGTCCGACAGTCCCAAAGGGCCTAGAAGCACAAAAAACCCGACGGTCCGTGAAATCCAAACAGCCTGATAGATCAGAGAGACCCGACGGGCCGAAAACTCTAAAAGGCCGGCGAGTCGAACAGTCAGACAGGCTCAAAAGGCCGAAAAGTCCAAACGACCCGACGGCCCTCGAAATTCAAACAATTTGATAGATCTGAAAGGCCCGAAGGGCCAAGAAATCCAAAAGGCACGACGACTCGAGCAGTCCCACAGACCCGAAGGGCATAGAAGTCCAAAAAGCCCGACGGCCGGCGTGATCCAAACAGCCTGATGTATCTGAAAACCCCAAGGGCCTAGAAGTCCGAAAGACCCAACGACCCGAAAGGTTCAACAAGCCCGAAGTCGAAAAGAGTCGACGGCCCCCAAGATCCAAACAGCCTGATAGATCAAAGAAACCCAAAGGGCCGAGGTCTAAAAAGGCACGACGACCCGAACATTCAGACAAGACCGGATGCCCGAGAAGTCCAAAGCACACGACTACCCGAAAGATCGAAACAGATTGGTAGATCTGACAAACCTGAAGGACCAAAAAGTCCAAAAGTCCCAAAGACCCAAACGGTCCGACAGGCACGAAGGGCCAAGGAATTCAAAAGACTCGACGGCCCGCAAGATCCAAACAGCTTGATAGATCAAAGAGACCCATAAGACCGAGGTTCAGAAAGGCACGACTAACCGAACGTTCAGACAAGCCCGAAAGCCCGAGAAGTCCAAAACACACGACTACCCGCAAGATCCAAACAGCCTAGTAGATCTGACAAACCTGAAGGACTAAGAAGTTAAAAAGGTCCGACGACCCAAACAGTTATATGGGAACAAAGGGCCGAAAAATCCAAAGGGCCAAAACGTCCAGAAAGCCCAACGGCCCGCCAGGTCCAAACAGTCTCTTAGACATGAGAGATACAAAGAGCGAGAAGTCCAAAAGGCCTCACTATCAATACAGTCCGACAGGCCCGAGGATTCCAACAGCTGAACAGGCTCCACAAGACCAAAGGCCCGAAAAGGTCGACCAATTTTTAAATTGAGGTCTAGGCCGACCCGAACCTGAGCTTTCATCCAGACAGCGTTAAGGCCCGAATAGAAAATTCAGCCTGCAGCAGACTTTTATTACCTGCATTGTTAGGCGTATTGGAATGACGCGGCGTAATGACACTTAAGAAATAACTTTGTAGCTTTAACTAACTTGTAGCTGTAGCTTTAGGTTAATTTTATACGAATGTACTTAGTTACAAGTGACTTAAGTGTCTGCACTTGTATATGCTACGAGGCGCGATTGAAAAGTTTCCGAAATAAAAGTGAAAACAATATTGATGTATTGTTTTTGTGAAACAAAATTTTTTAATTTGCCATTCCTGGGCGTTTTTCAGAAATTTCTGCATTTAATTGTTCTAAAAGTATTGAGTAATATTGGCTTGCTATGGTTTCTTTTTTTTCCAGATAGTCAATAAGTAAAATATCCTTAGCATCTCAAAAAACAGAAGCCATTATTTTTCCAGCCGACTGAACTGTTTTTGCCTTCTTCGGGTAGGATTCGCCATGGCCAATTGACTATTTTGACTGTTGATTGGTTTCTGGTCGAAGGAGGCCCTTGCAAGGGCGAAGCCGGAGCCGTTATAGTTCGGACGCGATAGACGTTGCCGTGTTTGAGGACCGTGCGTGACGCGTTTGAGTACAAAAGCGAGTCCGACGGTGACCGCCAAAAGTCGTCACACCTTTTTTAGTCCTAGAGGCTTACAGAGTCTGAGCGCCGTAGGTGCGACGAAGCAATGCCGCAGGCGTCGGCCCCGAGCAAAACCGCAAAGCGGCTGGGCGAGGGTCTAGAGGTGAAGCGGCACCTCTAGTTTTGTTTTAAGTTAAAGGAACTTACTTCTGTTTTCGAGGTTTGCCAAACTGGATCCAAAAGAATTAATTTTACTTGGATCTTCTAGAAAACATCTGTTGGATCTTGAGTGTGTGCTCAATACAAAAACAGAAAACAATACTTAATCAATCTGTGTTTCTTTGAGAAAATTGCGAAAGTGATGCTGGGTGGCACTTTTACGCGACATCACGTGCTATGAAATTGGAAGTGCTAGTAATGCTTTTGAGTTTTATTTCTGACAACCAGCTTAAAGCTACACGTGAGTTTTTGCTACTATACCGAATTAAATTGGATTCTCGATTAACTTTTAATTCAGCTTCTATTAACTGGCTCAAGCTGTTCGATAAGGAAATTGAATAAAAGCTAGGAAAGTAAAGACCGGACCAAAATCGGCGGACGGATGTGCTTTGCGAGCAGTCCGAGCCAAGTCACCAAAAGCGGCCCCTGCGAGGGCGAAGTTCCAGACGACGAGGACGATTGCGAGAGCCAAGACGGAGAGAACGATTGCGAGCCGAAACGAAAAGAACGAAGTCCGAGTCGGGGTCGCCGAAGCTCGAGCCTTTATAGTTCGGACATGTAGGACCTTGCTGTGTTCGGGGATCGTGCTCGACGCGTCTGTGTACGAAAGTGAGCCCGACCGGGGACCGCCGAAAGCCGACACACCCTTTTTAGTCCTAGAAGCTTAAAGAATTTGAGCGCCGCAGGCGTCGGCTCCGAGCAAAGCCGCGAAGCGGCTAAGCGAGGGCCTAGAAGTGAAGCGGCGAACGTCCGTGATAGCTTCGGAGTTTGCCAAACCTAATTTTTCTTGGACTTCATGGAACACATTCTGTTGATTCTTGAATCTGTGCTCTGTGCAAAAATAATCAAACATATTTAATCAATCTGTGTTTCCTTGGGAAGATGGTAAAAGTGATGCTGAGTGGCACTTGTTTTGGGACATCTCGTGGAAAGGTGTTTTACCATGGAATTGGAGGTGTCACTAAAAGATTATCGATAAAAGCTAGTTTTCATCCAAGGCAGGACCCAATCTCAATGCCCAAAAAGTTGTTTGATTTTGATTCTGATTTCCGATAACCAGCGTAAAGGTAAACGTGAGTTTTTGCAAGACCCCAAATTAAATTTAATTCTCAATTAACTTTTAATTCAGCTTCTGTAAACTGGCCCTAAATGTTTTCACAATTCTTCTTTGAAAGGGAAGAAGGATCATTGTCTAAACTCGATTCTGTGTGCAATGTTTTTTAATGCTGAGAGGTGTAATTCATGGATTCTTTTCTAATAGCATCTTGATGTAGATGCTGCTTGGCAATCTGGCTTATTTCTAATTTAAAATTCAATAGAAGGGTGTAATTGTGTTCTCTGTACATCTCACGATGCTGCAGTACTATTTTGGACGCACGAAGTTCGCTAAGTAATTACCGACTAACTAAGAGAAATTCCATCTTGATATTTTGCAAGCTTATAGAAGAAATATCAAAAAATAATTATGTACATATTTTTTTGGAATTTCAAACCATCGGGTTAATTAATTTTATAAAATAAATTACAGTAACTAAACATGAACCTGATTGTTGTGTAGGTACATGTTATGGAAAGATACTTCTCTTCCTTGTCCTTTTCTCTCTCCTTTCAACAAGTCGTGAACAGGAGACGTAAGTGACGAAAAATGTCGTATGAATCTATGGTACCAACTGCACATACTAGTAAATCGTTTTATTTTGGCAGTGGTCTTTAGCTAGGAATAAATGACAATGGCAATTACTTTTTCTGAATCATTTCTCAACCCAGACTGATCGACAAGAAGCCAAGATAGACTTATCTAAATTGATAGTGAGATTAACCTTGCGTAATCGACGAACAACTTCTCATAACAGCTTAAACGATCTTCAAATGTAGACGAAATAATAATTATGTCGTGTATACGAGGGTGGTCTGAAAAGTTTCCGACCTCAACGTGAAGATGGCAGCACTCGTAAATAAAAGCTACTGAATTTCGTTGTTCATCTGTTGACAGTTACTCACCAAAGTTTCAGCCATTTCGGACGCGCAGGTTTTATGTAACAGTCGTTTGAGTGCGTTGATGTGAGTTTTTTTGTGAAAATGGACAAAATCGAGTATCGAGCTGTCATTAAATATTTGTTTTTGAAAGGCAATACGCCTTCGCAAATAAAAGATGAGTTGGATTCTGTGTATGGGGACTCTGCACCATCATTTACCACAGTGAAATTTTGGGCTGCTGAATTTAAACGTGGCCGTAAGAGCTTGGGAGACGATGAACGTTCGGGACGTCCAAAAACTGCAACTACCGACGAAAACATCGCCAAAGTTCACCAAATGGTGCTAGACGACCGCCGAAGTGAGAGAGATAGCAGAGGTTATGAACATGTCAAAAGAACGTGTTTGTCACATATTAAATCAACATTTAGGCATGAGAAAGCTGTCCGCGCGTTGGGTGCCGCGTTTGCTCACGTTAGACCAAAAACGTGTTCGAATGAATATTTCCAACGCTCTTTTGGCGCAGTTTAGGCAAAATAAATCCGAGTTTTGGCGCCGATTAATTACTGTAGATGAAACTTGGATACACCATTATACGCCCGAAACAAAAATACAGTCCAAACAGTGGACTGCAACGGGGGAACCGGCTCCAAAAAAAACAAAAACTGTTTTTTCGGCTGGGAAAGTGATGGCGACTGTTTTTTGGGATAGTCATGGAGTTATTTTAATCGATTATCTTCAAAAAGGAAAAACCATTACAGGAGCATACTATGCATCATTACTTGACAAGCTGAAGGCAGAACTTGCGAAAAAACGGCCACGTTTGCAGAAAAAGGAAATCCTGTTTCACCAAGACAACGCACCGTCCCGTCTCAGCGGTTGCCATGGCGAAAATCCACGAATTACGGTTTGAACTGCTTGACCATCCGCCTTACTCACCAGATCTAGCCCCAAGCGACTTCTATTTGTTCCCTCATCTAAAAATTGCGCTCGGAGGACAAAGATTTTCGTCAAATGAAGAGGCAATCACCTTCGTGAACAATTATTTGGCAGAGAAAAATGCCGAGTACTATTTGGACGGGTTACAGAGATGGGAGCATCGCTGGGAGAAGTGTGTAGAGTTACAAGGAGACTATGTTAAAAAATAAAAAAAAAATTTCAGAAAAAATGTCTTGTATCTTTGTTAGGTCGGAAACTTTTCAGACTACCCTCGTAGATTTGTAACAAATTAATGCTTGAAACGCCTAACTTTTAAATTAAAGATTTCCAAAAGCTTTAAACCTTTTGCACCCAAAATCGAATTTCCAGGTACATGTTTATTTAATTTAATGTACTACATAATCTTAAAATTTCCAACATTATTTTTTAATCACACTATATTTTGATTGAATAAATAAATTAATAATTAGCTTAAAATACAAGTTGTAATCATCTAATACAAGGCACAAATTTAATTGATTACAAGAGTCGGTTATAATAAATAAGTTCCAGGTTTGTTAATCAACTCCTTAAATAAACTATGACCTTTGTAACAAATAACACTAACTAGAGTAACAATTCATTCTTCAGCTATATAGAAACGATTATTTTGAGGTGAGCAAATAATAATTAGTAAACCTCCTAATAATAATAAAGTAACACTCCTGGACAAGTAGAGCAGTAAGAATTCCTATTGTTGGGGGAAACAAGATAAAGATCAAGTGGTAGATAGTTTTTAGGTTTTTTCCCTTACTTTTACTCTTTTTTTGCGTGTTTCTCGATTAGACAAAGTTGACAGAGATGGATGGGAGGATTCTCCTATATTTCACCCCAATATTATGCGTCTACACATCAACAGAAGATTAAACCAAAAAAAAATTTCATTTCATTTCTGTCATTAATTAGGATTTATGTTGAACTACCGTTTAAATGTATTTTTCTCGTAATTCTACCGTTACTACTTGCAAGAGTTCCCTTGGGAGATTTTTAAACGATCCTTCAAACATATTTTTATATCGTCCGTCCTTTTCTAATTCATACCGCACCGATATTGAAACGGAGATGGAAAAAGTAACGGCTTGTTAAAACCTGTTGGGATGTAACATGACCGCCGAAGGGCTATAAAGGTCGTTTCACCCGGAGCCCGCCCGACTGGCACCCCCGGAATGTTCCGGGACGGACTCTCCAGAGTCTGAGTTGCATTTCAATATAATTGGAACATGAAATTGTGCTTTATTGGGCGTATAGACTATCGTCTCGACGCTTGGGTGTGGTTCGAGTATAGAAAACAAATTTTATGCCATATTTAATTATTATTTCGCTAGCAGTAAATTAATTTTTAGGTTTTGTAATAATTGTTTCAAGTCGAATTTCTTAAACGGAAAACTCTAACTGTTAATAGTAAATAGGAAATGGATGGAAATGAAGAAATCGAAAAGAAGAGAAAGTAGATAAATTGGAGGATTTGTATTTTAAACAGGAAAGGGTTTTGTACGTGTTGTGAATATAATTTTGCCTTTCTAGAGGATTTAGAGGTTAAGTTCAGTTTCAACACTGTTTTCGTTAAATTTATCCTCTGAAAAACTTTCAGTCCCATGAAAAATTACACATCCTTTAACAGTTTTCAATTTTTTAAACAAATTTTATATTATTCATTTCCTTGTCGAATTTTAACCCGTCTATTATATGTTCTTACGGTTTTTTTTTAGAAACAAAACATACCTTTTTAGCTACACATAAAGACAAACGCACATAAAATAGCTCACCCCCTTGTTTTCCACATTGATCGGATGTAGATCTATGTACTGAGGAGGAACTGGTCTCGAAACAGCTTCTTTTTCAGGTCCATAATGATGACTGTGGTGCGATTTATCATCACCATCCTTCAACTGCAATTCCGTACTACCTTTACGCTGCCCATTTTTTTCTTTAGGATGGCCTTCCTTTTCCTTGTAATGCCCGTTCTTTTCCTTTCCCTTATGATGACCATCCCTATATTCCCCTTCAAGTGCATGCCCTTCAGAATCTCTATATATTCCTTGTGCGTCAATGAAATGCAATTGATAAGGATGTGGAATTCCATGCGAATCGATATAAAGACCGGAATCTTCAGAATGGCTACGACTTTCCTTCAGTTGACCATTGTGATGCCCTTTTGAATGATGTCCGTGGTCTGAGGGCTTCGGGTGCAATTTAGGAAACTCGTCATAGTGTGTAGAATGGTGTTCTTTCGGCAACACAGGAAACTCACGTGGGTGCCCTTGATGTTTCTGCACGTCCTTGAGGTGGCTCTCTAAATCCTCCTGGTACATCTTGTGGTGGCTAATAGTTTCTTTATGATGTTCTTTTGGTTTTGGATCTTTATGTTCTTTATGGTGATGAGGAGCATGGTGATGGGATGCCTCCATTAAAGTAGGTTGAATGTGTGTTACAAATTGCGCCATGATTATTGATAAAAGGGGTAAGCTAACACGGTTATTAATAATTTGTTTACATCTTCACGTGATTATAATTATTGTCTAATATAAAATGTCCTGCACTACTAATAAATGCACAAAATGAGCTTAAATAAATATTTTAATGTTTACAATATAATAACATGTCCGCATGGTCTCAGTTTTTATTGTTTCTTTTATTTATAAAATAGTAACCGACAATAACAATAATAACAACAGAGAACAGCCGTTCCCACCAACGACATCAATTCGCCAAACCATTCTGGTCCAAGAACTCCAGAGGATTATATGTTTTCCCTCTTTCACCGAAGGAAGAAAGTATCGAGAATAGCCCAGCCCGTACGTAATCGATACTCGAGAGTGGGACACCATAGTTTGGGGTAGCATCCTTCAAGCGTTCGCTCGAAATTTCCTTCTCCACCCTCTCTCTACTCGTGCTGCCGCCTGCTGCCTGGGATTTGGACATGCGTGGTTTTATTTTGATTTTGTTTGTTTTGCGTTTCCTCTCTTTCGCGAAAATTAATTTTCTGTATAATTATTTCGTGTCTTCATTAACACCAGACGATTTATTTTCTTATTATTACTACACCTGCAAACGTTGGGTTTCTGCCATCATTTCATAATATCTTGTAATTTATAGTCATCTACTTGATAATAGGTTAGGTGGATTTTGTAAATGTGTCTTTTTTAAATTATAGTAGAGAAAAAAAAACCAAATAGCAAACGAAGCAAACATCCAAAAATAAAAATTCCTTATATATGTTTATTTCCTCATTTTTCTTTAGGCCTAACATTTTCCTATATTTTATCCAACGAATGAGAATAAAATAAAGTAGGTAGGTAAAACCGTAAAAGTGAGCTTCATACATAGAAAACTAACCTGTGTTTTTACATGCGACAAAGGAAGCTTTGAATTTTATGCAAAATGTGGGTATTCCTTTTAAGTTTCCATTTGCCAACCAGATTTTTAATTGTATTGCATATATGAGTCATTCCAACTCAAATCGCACAATTTTTGAAGAAAATTAAGTTTCATGTCTGAAATAATTTTTAATGTTTTTTTAAGACAAAAGAAGAGATACCTACCTAGTTGTGGTCATTATCAAGAGTCAAAGTTTCCAAAACCTTGCATGCACTGTTCGCTTTAAGCGTGCATATCTTTCGATCTATTTACAGCAGGGGCTTGCAATTTAGTTTTATTTAAAGGGCGAGCCGCACCTTCCCATAACATGACCACAACAGTCAAGTTTATGTTTAGTTACTTTAATTTCCAAGCCATTTTATTCTCTAAAATTAATTTTCAACACTAACCCGATGTTTTGAGATTTAACAAAAATCTGTACATGTTCTTTGATATTTCTTCTATAAGCTTGCAAAATATCTAGATGGAATTTTTCTTAGTCACTCGGTAATTACTCATCGAATTTCGCGCGCCCAAAGACAAAATAGCACTGCGGCACCGTGAGATGCACAGAGAACACAATTGGACCCTTCTGTTTCATTTTAAATTAGAAATAGGCCCCATTGCTGAGCACTATTTCCATCTACTTGCTATTACAAAAGAAACTATTGTGATGATATTAAAAATGTAGTGATATTTGAAAATGATAAAAAAAATTTTGTTTTTTTGTTTGATAAATGTAATGACAGCAAAAAATAAATTAATTAATATTGTCAAGAAAATAGCGTTTTAATAAAAAAACTAAGAACCACACGAAGAAAAATAAGGATCCTGAGAAAAAGAGCTCTCCATATCATAACATAAAAAATTGGCGTCCCAACGTGGTAGGGCAAGTTAAATAAAAGACATAATTATCATTTTGTTAGTTGTCTGTTGGTAGTGGAAAGATGTCAAAGCGAGGTAAATCGGTAGATAGTAGAAAAAGGGACAAAAGAGAGGAAGAAAATATTGAAATTGAACAGATGGAAGAAGAAAGTACAAGTATGGAGGAGACCATGGGAGATGTTGAAAAGGGAGATAAAGAGCAAAAAGAAATAAGACAACAACAACCAGATTTACTTAAAATATTAATAGAAATGAAACAAGACCAAGATGAAAGATTTGAAGACCAAACTAAAAGATTTGAAGACCAAACTAAAAGAATAGAAGACCAAACTAAAAGATTAGAAGAGATTAAACAAGATAATACTAAAAGATTTGAAGAAATCAATCATAATCAAGAGAAAAGATTTGAAGAAATTAAAAGAAAATTTGAAGATCATGAGAATAGATGGGATAATATTGTTAAAAACATGAGAGGTGAAATACAAGAAGAGGTGAATAATAAGATAGATAAATGTCAGAATGAAATGCGTAGGAAAATAGAAAGACACCAAGAAGAAATTATCAACATGTTACAAATAAGGGATGCAGATATAAATGAGAAAATTAAGGAGCAAGAAAAAGCACAAGGAAACTACCAGCAGAATGTGAAAATAGAATTAGAAAAAATAAACAAAAATGTTGAAGAGAAATCAACAGCAGGTAATCATAGACCAAGTCATTATTGTATATTAGATAGCGGGATTCAAAATATGGCAAAATACTCAGTAAACCACAAACGAATAAATTCAAAAGAAAGAATTAACAGTTTATCAATAAGAAAGGCAAATCTTAAAAATAAGATAAAGAATAATTACAAAAAAGAAAAAAATTATCAAAATAACAATAATAATTAAAAAAAAATTGAAATGTACTATTAATTGGCAGAATAAACTAAGAAGAGCAAGAAAAGCGGAAAGAAGAAACAAAATGAAGATGACAATGGAAAATAAAAGGTTGGAGGGGATCAAAGTCAAAAGAAAATCTAAAAATAAGACTAGAAAGAAAAAATAAGGAATCGAGGTATAAAATATTTAAGAGAGATAGTAAATCCAAAATAAGGATGGAAAAATATAAAATGATAATGAAAAAACATTTAAAGAATTTACTATCAGGAGTCAGAGAGGAACAAAGAAATTACAAATACAGAAAAAGAAAGAAAATCAAAGAAGTAGAATAAATGCTACAAGAGAATGTTAAAGTAAAAATTAGAAGCCAATGTTGACAAAAATAACCAAAGAAGAATAGGGAACATTGCGTATTAGGTTTGAGAAGAAGGTATGAATGATGCTTGAATGAATGTGTTAAAGATAATCATAATGAGTTAAATAATTATTAATGAAGTATTATTAAAATGATGATAACTATGAAGATTTGAATACGAAGTTAGTAGAATAATAATGATAATAATAATAAATAATTAATGATATGATTGATAATATTAAAAGAAAAGGTCAAAATATGATTCTTAATATGAATGAATAAAGATAAAATATGATATTGAAGTAGATAGATGAGGCAGGGAATTAAGTTATATGAAGAAAACGTTACTATTAGAGAAACTATTTTATTTGCAATTTCTTAAGAAGTTGTGGAAGACGATTTGTATAAATGTAGTATGAATGAAAGCTAGTTGGAAAAATAAGGCAGAAATAGGAAGGAAATGTGAAATAAAATGAAAATGTCGAATACTGAGTTAAAAAAAACAATAAAAAAAATCTTGTATAAAATGTTAATAATGCTAACTAAACTTTTAAATTTTAAATTGTTATTCTGTTGAAATAATGTAATGTCAAAGTGACAATTAACAAATGTCAAAAATGACAATTAACTAATGTCAGAAAAAAATGACAGTTGCCTAATGTCAAAATGACGTCCGACAAATGTCAAAGTTTAAGACCGTCAATTCACATAATTGAGGTTAGAATAAAAACATAAAATAAAACACCATTAAAAAAAGTGATTATGTATATCATGAAACAAAACAATATCTATTATATTACATAAGACAAATAAAAGAAACAAAGATCAAATTGTAATGGAATTCACAATTGAGTATATTTTAGTTAATATTAATCAAAATTTAAGCTACAGTATAAAACGCTTAAAATTTATATTAATATGGGGGGGAAATGTGATGATATTAAAAATGTAGTGATATTTGAAAATGATAAAAATTTGATAAATGTAATGACAGTAAAAAGATATAAATAAATTAATATTGTCAAGAAAATAGCGTTTTAATAAAAAAATTAAGAACCAAAGGAAGAAAAATAAGGACCCTGAAAAAAGAGCTCTCCATATCATAACACTATGAATTACATCTCTCCAGGGCCGTAACT
Organism: Ignelater luminosus; assembly: GCA_011009095.1. Taxonomy (NCBI): domain Eukaryota; kingdom Metazoa; phylum Arthropoda; class Insecta; order Coleoptera; family Elateridae; genus Ignelater; species Ignelater luminosus. Next base: position 15,854 of record VTPC01003888.1, read on the forward strand.
AGACAAAATTTTACTATAGGCAAGTCA
>VTPC01003889.1:0-45582 GCA_011009095.1 Ignelater luminosus
TTGAACGATGTGTTATAAATTGAATTTGTGTTTTAAAATATGTCTAAACACGTATAACGACAAGGGTTGTTTGCTTTCTTGTTTGTCATACAGATCGTATATAATTTTCATATTCAAACCTGGTGCAAGGTATTTTCCTTGTTCTTATCTTTCCTCCTGTAGTGTGAGTTATAAGCAGGTATGATGTTAATAAAATGTTTTAAATGTCGAATACTCTCTGGGTCTGATTTGTTATCAGGAGCATGCCGACCTCCTCTATTCTCAAATGCTGTGCCATCAGTGGACCTCAAGTTTAAGGCAGACATGATTTTTCCATCACTTATTTGTATGATATCTTTAAAAAGCGTTTTACATATATTGATGTATTCACAATTCTCATTTTTAAACCTATATCTTCTAGAATATAAACGTCGAGAATATCGAATTCTTGTGTACTTTCGTTTAATTCTTCCCACTTGAACATGATTACTTATGAATGCGACAAGGAATAGTAGTGTTGAAAGATTTCTCGTCTTCTACTAGCTGTAATTAATTTGTTATAGTTACGAGGACACGAACATTCTGTTATGATTTGTTTGCCCCACTACTTTGGTTGCAATTTATATTATAAATTAAAATTTCCTTATGTTGGGTGTCGTTTTGATATAAAAAAATAGTACTATCTATCTCTAATATATCTTATTACTTGGTTTTAACAACATTATATTTTACTTGTCTCAGGGCTTTAATGATAATTACTTCAGGGTTCCTTAATAAAAATTTTTATCAAGCACTGTCAAAATTTTATAAATTGAAGGTTATTTTCAATCACGTTCATCAAACTTATTTCAATTATAATTGTTATCCATTTGATAAACGTCAAAAATCTATTTACTGCACTTAGTTTTGATGTTCCTTTGATTTCTGTATTGTCGAGAACTTTCACTTATGTCTGGAATTCTGTTTCTTCTGATGGCCACTCACCACAACAATTGTTTAACACTCTCGCTGATCCTTTTTTCTAAGTTGCTCTCACGACAAATAAAGAAAGGGATTAGATTATTAACTTATTTTATTTCTTTTCCCCTTGTAATTTTTTTTTATTATTACAGGGCACAGACCTATGTTAAATTTATACCCAACTGACAATCCAAAATATTGAATCAATTTAATAATGAAATATCTTTGTTCTATTTTAGAGTTTGTATAACTGATTTTAAATAAAGTTCCCCTTTATTACGAATTCTTCTATTTAGTCAGTGATTTTATGCAACACTCACAGTAATCCTTTCCTATTTTGTCTTCACACTTCTGCTTCTCAATCTAGTCTTTTCCTCTGTCTTTATTTGACTTCTTCTTCGTCTTTTAATTAAGTTTTACCCTAAATAAGATAACCAACTTTTATATTAGATGCATCGTTTTTTTATTTTATCTTTTTGATATAACACTATCTTCTCTGGTTATACCACAATAATTCTTTACTAACAAAAGCTTTCTTTTTTACTTTTCTTTCGTGTGTTGATTGATTGTTGATTATACTTTCTTATAGTCTTCTTATGCTTATATTCTTCTCTAACTCTCTATCGACACTTAGGTGGAGTACGTTCTTCTCCATTTTGTGGAAATACAAGCTACCGTAATTTGTGTTACACTCTTAATATTGTTTTCTAAACCAAAATTATTGCTTGCAGCAAAATCACTTAACCCTATGTAATGTACATTTTTCGTATTAAAACATTTCTATCAACTTACAAAAATATAACGAACATAACTTATAATTCACCTATATCGCTATTACTCAGCTTTCCTGGTTCAAAGTTAGTGGTCAACATATTGTTATCGGCCATTTTTAGGATTAGGTGTTGTTGGTGCATTCACATCTAAAGAAATGCGTAGTTCCAAAAGTAATTACTAGATGGCAACAAGTGTCTACTATCATGGTGGGTTAGGCACTGTTGCCAAATAAAATTGTAGCATCATTTTGCTGGAATGGGACCATGAGCCTGTTGTTTTTAAATATGTAGGTTAGGCTACTTTGGCTCCGACCCCTGCGTATGTACTCCACAGCTTTCCTCTTGCTGTTATTACTTTCTTATCTTTGCCTCGTGTATATAGCAAGTAAATATAGCAGGATCTTCATGTACAAAAATATTAATATCTGTGGCTAGTTGTTTAAACCTGTCAGTAGCATTTCTAAAATATAAAAATTCAAGAATAAAAAGAATTCTCCTAATTATTTTAAATTTATATAATCTATTAGATTAGAGAAAACCTAAAATAAAACTTGTTGGCTCGTTTTTCTTTTCTATTAAAATAATGATTTGGGATATAGTTGTTTAAGTTATTTTTTCTTTCGATTTGTATTCGAATGGATAGTACGTTATAAGCTAGCACTATAAGGGGATAATAGTTTAAGATGGGATGATATTTGTACTTGCCTTGTAATAAATAAACGGTTATGTTCATGAATGGTAGAATGTGCGCGTTCTACTGGGAAATTGCCCGTTGAAGATTATGGGATCGTAAAGTGGGCTTTGATATGATACTTTTGAATAAATTCTTTAAAGAGTGTACTATTAAATTGGTTATCAGCCACAATCAGGTTTGGTAGGGTATATTGAGGTATGAATTTAGTTAGCTGGTCTCATACGGCCGTCATATTTTTGTGTCTCAAAGTATACATGACTAGAAATTTTGAAAGTTTATCTATTAGTGTGAGAAGGTCTTGTCTATTTAGTGTTAATATATCTATATGTATTATATAGAAGGGTTTTGTAGATGTATCGGTTAGTGAGAGTAGAGGATTTAGGGGATATCTTTCATATTTTGATGTTGGACAGATTTCGCAAATATTTATATGTCTGTTTACTTTTTCAAGCATTTTTGGAAAATAATATTTTAAAAACAGTTATAAGTGGTGTCTATACCTCTATGGTTCGTTTTTCCTTCGTGATGCATTTTTTTTTAATTCGAATTGTTCGTCTTCGTGTGTAATGTCATCTAATAGTTGAGTGTAAATGATGGAATTTAGGTTGCGGAACTGTTGTACTGCTAAAGAGAGTTTCTCTGAAATCCTGCCGATTTTCATTTTACAATAGTTTTTCAAAAATTCGTAGATGCTGTGAGGCAAGTTTAGACTATTAAGAGCAAAAGTTTTTCTTATGTAATTTTGATGCGTAATTTCTTGTTTTATAAGTTTACAAAATTCAGTTTGGTTCAGTGGCATCGGGATAAGTATGTTTTGTTTTAGCAATTTCTTATTGTCAAGTTTGAGCCAATATTCTCGTTTTCAGTATGTTGTGCCTGTCTGTATTGAGCTAGGGTTGTGTTGCTATTACTTGCATCTATTGAAATATTGCTCTATTAAACTTTCTGAATCTTCTACATTTACTTCTGAAGATCTCATTGAGTTTTGATCGTCTTGTGGATTGTAGTTTTCGATGCTATTTAGAGATTTTACTGTAAACAACCTAGATAGACCATCGCATTTTTATTTAAAGTTCCCTTTTTGTGTTTGTGATCGGTGATAATGTTAAATTTTCTTCAGAAAACATATGGCTTAAAATAGTTAACCGCCTATACTACCGCTAGGCATTTTTCTCAATCGTACTATAGTTTATCTCGGACTTATTTAGGGTCCTACTAGAGAATGCTATCGGTTTATCCTGACCTATTGGCCTTGAGAAAGTACACCACCTAACGCGTACATACTTTGCATGTACTGAAATATTGCAGAATAAGGTTGGCTATGCAATTCTTCAGGGTTTCAAATGCATTTACAAATAGTGAATTATGTTCAATTTTGGTGCCTTTCTTTCAACAACTGGTTAAAGGTTTTGCTATCTTGGCGTTTTTGATAATAAATTTTCTGTAGTAACCGGTAATCCCTAAAAATGATTTGATCCATGTCGCATTGTTCGGGAGTTTGAAATTTTTTAGGGTGTCAATTTTTCAAGGGTCTGGTTTGATACCATCTGAAGTTACTACATGACGTAGGAACTTCGTTTCCCTTTTTAAAAACTCGAACTTGTCTAGCTAGATTTTTAAGTTTGTTTCCTTTAGAGCTGTTTGAAACTGCTAACTTTTGTAGAGCTTTTATAAAAGAATTTTTACAAAAATGTATTTGAAAATTACTGGTACGTTGTTGCAGCGAGTTGTATGCAACTGAAAAAGTGGAAATAATAATCCTAGCATGTGTGATTCTTCACAATTATTTGATTTGTAATAATAATCAAAAATACGTAGAAAGCATTTCAGAAGAAAGTCATGTTAATGATAGTTTAATGCCTTTGGGATAACAAAGCAGTAATAATTCATCTCTGGACGCTAGATTAATTCGAGATGAATTTAAAAACTTTTGTAATACATCAGGTGCTGTGCCATGGGAACAGCAAGCAATACGAAACAATAATTTGTAAAGTATAAATATTAGTTTTATTATTACTTATTATAGTAGCAAGAAAAAAACAAACACACACTCACTAACTTTAACTAAGTAATTTAATTAACAAAAACTAAATACATAAAAACTTAAAATTGAAAAAACGTAACTCAGAACACCTAAAATAGCTGTCTTCTCGTCTTCGTCTTGTATTCCACACTCCTTTGCCCTTTGTTTTTTTACGCGCTCTTGTTTTCTTCTGGCTGTGGCCCAATTCTCACATTATTATTGTTATATACATTATAAGATTATTTAGCATAAAAATGTTTTATTTTAATATTATTCAAATATGTTACATTATGTTATTAAACTGATTGATACCTTCATATAAAATAAATATAATTTGGGATTCGGTATCGGTTTTAATGTGAGCATTTTTAATTACTTTGAGCTTTGATGCCACAAATTCCCCAAAGATATGTTCAGTAGTTATTTCTGTAGCTGCAGGTGTTTGCAAGTTTTTATTGATACCAGTAAGTGCATCTGCTAGATCGAGAAGTATCTGATCTTCAGTTCTTTTTCGTTTGTTTTTTTTGATGATATACTGCTTGCTGATTAACTGCTTGCCGTTGACGAACTTCCTGCTGCAGAATTTTTTAATGATGGACGTTCTGTCAGAGGCTGCTGTTCAGAGATACACTGTGACACTAATGGGTCGTCTTCAAGTATATCTTTTTCAAAATGGTATACCACATTATTTTCATCATCCTAGAATTAAAGATATTAGCTTTCTTTAAACTCTGCCCACTAAGTTATAATTATTATTTTAATACTCACATAAATCTGAGTTCCACTTTGTGCCTCTTCTCTATCATCGGTGTCTACTTTTGAGTAGATGTTACGCCTTGGGTTAGCATGCTCTAGCACAAATCTTATTCGTTCGTAGTATCACAGCGTTGGTAAGATAAAAGATTATTTATAAATAGGATCATATCGAAACCATTTCGGTAAGCGTATCTCATCTGATCTCCTGCGCCACCGTGCTTAGAATGTTACACTTTCTTGTTCTCGTTCAAAAAATTGGTTTTTAAGGCATGACATTTAGCCTTAATTTCAACCAGCCTTCCTCTGAATGGAACCATAGATTCGTTAATCACTTTACCCGGAGTTAACACAACCTTACAACTTTTTCCAAGACTAGCTTCACTTCGTACAGAAGATTACCTTTTTCCAAATTTGGATGTTCATTGTCATAGAAATGTAAACATCTAAGGTTTTCATCACGTATTTCAATGATACCAATAATGTCTCTATTTCTATTCCTGCTGTATTGATACATATTATTTAACTGCTGCTGCAATTTTTTGATTTGTGCATCTTTATTCATCATTAAAGTTTTAAACTCTCTAATTTTACTGGTATTGGAGTCAACATTAACTTTTACATCAGAAATATCCATTTTCAAATTACGAAGAGCGTTTATCGATATTGTTTACGGTATTCTTAGACGCCTCGCCTGTACGTGACTCAAAAAGCTCAGCAGTTTGAAATGCCTTATCATTGATATCATACTTTCTAGATGTCATTGTATTATTGCAAGTAAGACATTCCCACTCTTTGAGCTTCCTGTTTCTATTCATACTTTGAAATTTGTCAATAGTTATACCGGCACACTCCAAATGATATTCTCCCTTATATCTGCCACTACAATTCACTGAATCCTCATATCTGCCACTTTTCTTTTCACATCCTGAACGCTTGCCACATTCTTGTCAAATGCACTCTCTTTATCATTACATAAAGGTATTTCATCTGTAATATTATTTTCTCATAATCTTCTAACTACCCGAGCTAATGGAGGATTTGGGTTATGAACCAGTTTCTTCATTTTGTTCTTGTAACTTTCAAAGAGAAAGGCCGAGACGTTGTCAAGACAGCCAAAATTGGAAACGTCAATTGTTATATGTAGAAGATTATGGAGATTATAAATGAGAAATTCTCGACCATATACTATGTTAACATTTTTAACAAAGTGGTTTCTTCAGTAATTTTTAATATCTTTAACACATTCATTAATCATTCATACAGTAATCTAACCTAACATGAATTTTTGAAAACTTTTCTTTTTTATTTATTCATGGTATGGAAAAATTGACTGGATGTTATATTTTCCCCTTCCTACCCCTGATTCAGTATGTTTTAGTTCATGGGTATCGTTGAAGCGATTATTTACTACGAATGGTGCAATGCAGAGGAAAAGAAATTTTGCACATATATATGTTTTGTGCTCTATTGGAAATTCTGTTGTTTTTTACTATTACTTTTTGCCCAATTTCAAACTCTAGATTTCGTTTGATTTTCTTTTCTTGTTCCTTCTGATATTTTGCAATCTTTTCTTAACTTGTCCAATTATTTCTACAAATCTTTCCTCCCTGCCATCTTCAATTAACCAACCTGGGAATTTATTCATTAAATACTCAGGACTTTCGCCACTGGCTACATTTGGCACTTGATTGATTACATTTTTTACATTATTTGCATATTTGACCCATTTCGCATGTCTTTGATCCACCAACAATGTTCGTAGAAATTTTCACACTTTTTGTATATATTCTTCGCAAGGAGGATGCCGAATAGCACAGTATGGTGCCCTTATTCTGCTGCCAGTGTTCTTTAGATCTTTCATTTTAAAAATATGTTGCATTGTTCAATATATTTGTTGAATTTATTTATAATAATAATCTGTGTTACATGCTTTACATGAGTATAGTTTAACAAATTTGGAAAGAACATCTACCACTATGAATATATGCTTAGCACCACTAGTACTTCTTATGAGATTCGATAGGAAATCTATGGCAATAATGTCCAGTGGACCATTACTCTTATCGTACTCGCCACATTTTCATTATGTACATTTGTGAATTTAGCTAAATTACAAATATGACAACTTTTTATCGCATTCTTTATTCTTGAATAATCATTTGATGCATAAAAAGTTTCTCTAAACATCAGCCATATGTTCCTGTTTACTATAAGCTGATAGCTGAGGTGTAATTCAATCGCTAGTTCTTTTATGTGTTCTTCATCCGTGACATACAATTCTTTTCCTCCTACTAATTTTATCAATATTTGGTTTTTTAAGATAACCCCATGAAATTTATTCTTGTCCTGTAAAATTACTCTAATATCATTAAATTGATCTGATTTTTGGACATCCTCAATATAATTTAATGAGAAAATACCATCTCTCGCTTTTAATATGTTTAATCCAATCACTACTTCACCTTTTCTTCTCATTATCTTCTTGTTACAGTCTTAACCCGAATTTAAGAATGTTAAAAAATGAAACTTCAAGATCCTTTTCAGATTACAAAGGAACGTGAAGGATTTCCCACAATGATTAATTAAAAGAGATGCCACTAAACTTTATTAAGGAAAAAGATAGAAAACCCGAGCTTAATTACAAGACGACAAAGATAGTTCCAAAGGTGCTTAATGTTTCTTGATAAATAAAAAAAAAACAATCACATATAACACTATTTAATTAGGTTAAAATGAATATTCATTACTTTCCTGAAAAAGAAATCAAAACACAGAACAAATATGTAATATATTTACTAGTAGGTTATTCAATAAACAAATAAAAGATAATCTCTCGAAGATCTTCATGACAAAATTAATTAGTAATGAGATTTTGAGTTACGATAATAAAACGTTATCGGATTCTATGTCCGATAGCAATAACTTGCATAAAAATCCTAACTAATGATGTTAAAGAAGATTTAATTAATGTCTGTCTTCTATTTGGTATTATAACTTATAAGAAAAACGGTAAGTAAAGCATAAAAAACAATAATTAATATTAATAAAACTCACATTATAATGTGTAACGGGAAGATGCTCAAAAGTATGCACAAGTCCCGTCCAGACCAATGGTAGATGTTAAATCCTGTAGCTCATGTCGCAGATGGGGTGGATTCTCAAATGAACTTACCTAGCCGCACAAAGTGAAGCTCACCGATTTCCAAAACTCTTATTAAACTAATAGATGGTCGAAAAAGAGGGTGCCAGCAGTCGTAGATCGAAGGGTTCTGATGGTCGGTCACGCGACTACTCGTGAATCCGACACCCTGTATATAGGCTTCTTGCTAAACCTCACCCTGTGTGTAACTTACCTCGTGGAAGCTTTATTAAAAACTCGCTTCAACGTTTCACGATTGAGACTCAACACAAACAAAAAAAAACTGTATAAACACGAGATTTGTCTTAATCAATTTTGACAAGGAAGTCCTCTGAAGACTTCCTTCTTTTTCAAAAAAAAAAAGATCCAAGAAAGAAATACCACTTTAATATTTACTTCTCTCTTGAACAAAGATATCTGACCTTTAATTCAAATTTAGACTAAGCACCACCGTGCTTTTTAATAGCCAAACGAACAAAGTAAGGAAATTAACGCTGCTTGTGTGGACCAGAGATCCACTCACAAAGAAAACAAAATGTAAATAATCGACCTTTCTTACATTTATTAAAACAATAATAAAAATGGATTAAACACACATAAACAAGAATATAAAAAAACAAAATAACACTACGAAAGAATATCAATATATGGTATGAAGTAATTTCTTCCCTGGAGAACAAAGTTGATACACAAATAATGATAAAATAACAATAGAAACAAGTTATTACAATAAACAAAAAGAAAAGATTCTGTTACGTTAAAATTTCAAAATATGGAACTAAAGCTCAAAATCTAAATATTAAATTAATTAAAACAAGATAAACTCGACAATGAAGTTTTAAATAGCAACAAATAAACTTTATATCTAATAACTAAGAAAAACAGTAGTCAAAAATTATTAATTATGTTGCAATAATTTAACAAACACCAGCTAAAATTACCTGGGAACGTTCCTGTTACAAATTAGTTAAAAATATTACTTGTAAATATTATAATTCAATGAGAAAATACGAAACTAATCTTGCCTAAGCAAGGTTTTCGTATGGAATATTTCACAAATTCCACGTTCTCCTAGTCTTTTATCAAATGAAACAATCATTAAAACTCGAATAACAAAACAAAACAGGTCTTTCTTACTAAAACGGCAATCTTTCTTCCAGGTGATATGTGCAGGTCTCTGATTCCCAACGAAGTGATATCCGGTGCAAAATTCCACGTTCTAGCTGGGTCCCCACCAATGTTCAAGGGAACTTAGGTTTCAAAGAACAATCACTGTTGTTAACAATAACCAAAAAGCACAAGAACAAAATCCAAGTGTTTATACACCAGCTTTATAAACTAAAATCACTTTGAGTCTCAAACGCTCTTTAAGTTTACTTAGTCCATTCGGATCACGGAGCTTTCAAGATGTTAAAACACACACACAATTCAACTCTTTACGAGGCGGGCAGTTTCTGTTCTCGACAGACCCTTTAACTTTGCACCAACGGGACCAAAATTGTTGCGTTTTCACCCTCTACAATTTTTATTTCCTGGGAAATACCAGCATAACTGTAATTGAAGCAAAAACGCTTCCCACAATAACAAAGCTTTCAAAGCACCGCTTTTCAGTAAACAAACCGGCTTTCCTCCGTGAATAACACGACAAAGACCCGACGAAATAGGATTTCTCGAGTCCGATCTCTCTTTTACTAAGAGAATCGCTTCAATTAAATTCGGTTTGTAACGACTTCGGATTTGTAGGGGTAACGCCGAAATTAACCCGCACTTTGGTTCGAGTACGCAGCTATCAACGTAATACCTATTCTCTCTGCGTCTCCTGTGGCGCAATGTGTACTTACTGGAGTGGGGTTCGAAAGTCAGATGCACGCCCTAACAGATTTAAAAATGCAGGGCCTTATGGACCAATGGAAAATTCCACTTTATAGATTTACCAGCTTAAACCTGACTCAATCGAAACTGTGTGACTTCAATTTTTGCGACTAAGGTTCCAGGAATTTGATATTGGAAAATAGCAAAAGGCACGTCTACCTGAGCCCAGAAGTCGAGACCACAAAGTTATCAATTCTTTAGACATTGTAACAAACATTCGTTTATAGAATGAAATAATTTAAATATTACGCGTCAGGAAAACAAATACCTGAACGAAATTGAAAGACAGGGGCGGATTTAATGCGAATTTGAAAATAACATTACAAATGAAATTCTATTGCAAGATTATAACCTCTTGTAAAAACAGGTTTTAATTTCTCTTATCATTTACTAAGATATTTATTCTACTAGTTTACAAAATTTTAACATACAACTCTAATTTAAGCGACGAATAAGTAGATATCCAGATATATGTAATAATTAAAGATTTAAACAATAACCTTTGTTGTCTTCATATACCTTGCTGCAAATGAAGTACAGCCTTGAGTCTAGTTTATAAGTTAGGGTGATGTACCAGCAATTCCTAACAGGAAATTCCTTGGGTTCCAGAATTATGATGGAAGGATTTAATTCAAAACTCTTCGTATTAACAGCAAAACAAGATGGTGGTCGTCACACCCTTGTTTTCGTGAATTTTCGTTAAGCACCAAACCCAGAAGATAATTGATAGATATTCAGCAGGTAAATTACGGTAACGATAAACAATATAAGGTAAGGCAATCCTATGGAAATGATCCTAGGTTAGACAAAATAAAAATTGAAATATATTTAAATCACCTGAGATTCCAATGGCTGGAGGAACGAAAATACGTCTGTATGCGTTCACGGTTTTTAACAAAAGGGGCGACTTAAGCTACAGGATCGGCAAAGCAGCACACGCGCCGTTATTAATTACACGGAGGTACGATAATTCACTAAAATAACGGGAGCAAAGGAGGTAAGAAGATCCATATCAAGAAAAAATTTAAATAACTAACAAATAAATACGAAATTAATCAATAAGAATTCGACATAGGAGAACTATTAAGGCCCAAACAAAATATATATTTAATTAAAGGCAATTGGCGGGGTATTTAAGAATAAAAAAATTGTTGCACCGCAACATTCTTATCCTCTACACCTTGTCTACTCAAAAACTGGCCAATACGTTTTTATACCCTGGTTTTATATTCTATGTTAAATTGATATTCTTGTACTATTAAAGTCCATCTGTATATTCTGTTATTCGCAAATCCAGTCTTGAATAAATATTGTAGTGCTGAATGGTTACTTTGTATCGTAAAAGGTTTTCGTAATAAATAAAATCTTAATTTCGTGACTGCAAATACAATAGCTAACATTTCTTTTTCAGAAATTGTATAGTGTCTCTCACAAGTTTTCAAAACCCGGGATATAAATCAAATAGGTGTTTCTTCCTTATTCGTATCTACTTGTACCAATTCTGTCTCTATTGCATAATTACTAGTTCTAACTTTATTTTTTTATAAACATCTTCCTTATTCTGATCCCATTTCCAACGAGTTCCTTTTCTCAATAATATAAAGGTTCTACTTTCTTTGCCAAGTCTGGAATAAACTTTTTATAATAAATAAATACTCCCAAGAATCCTCTTAACTGTTTAATAGTTCTTGGTGTCATGAATTCTTTAATCTGATCTAATCTTTGCTGACCAATTGTAATACCTTCTTTCCCTAGAACACACTCTAAATACTCTACTTCTTCCTTATAAAACTTACACTTTCCGATATTTAACTTGAGACCTGCTTCCCTTAATTTTTTACAAATTATTGTTAGTTGTTCTTGGGGTGCTTGTATATTTGAACTTTATATTAAAATATCGTCTATATAATGTAGACAAAATTTCTTATATTTGTTTAAAACATTTTGTAACGCTCTTAACAATACTGCTGGAGATGAATTTAAAACAAAAGGAACTACTTTGAATTGATATTCAAAACCATCTACACTAAACCCTGCGTATTATCTAGATTCTGGTTGAAGAGGTATCAAGCAGAATGAATTTTTTAAATCCAGTTTTGAAAATATGAGACTTCTTTATTCTTCCGATTAAATTTTCACTTTTGATTGGACATTCATGATGGTTTCTTAACCGTTTGTTACTTTCTCTAACATCTAAACATATTCTGATAGTATCGTCTTTCTTCCCCACTTCCATTATTGGCTTTAGAGGAGGGAGGGGACTATTGGGCACATTTTTAATTAAATATTAATAAAATGTACTCATTAATAGATCTATTAACTTTTATTGTTTTAAAAATTTGCACATATTGGCTTTCACTTTAATTATCAATAATTAAACGAACACAGTCAGTCTTGTGACAAATAATTATTTTTTTAAATGTCTATTACGCCCAAACCTCTCCCTGGGTTGGGAGGTTTTGGCACACCTTTGTAGAGGTTTGGTCACAGTACCATATTATTTCTTATCTTTACTGACATTGCAATTTAAACATGTCTTAAGGAGCAAAATAAAGAATATTAATTTAACATTTTTATTAAAGATAATAATATTCAAAGAAAAAAAGTGTTCTTCATTTTAGGTTTGGCAAGACCCAAAGTGGCTTATTAAATATGTATTTTGTGGTTCCTCGTTTAAATTTTGTAGATATGGTTGGTGCTGGCAATTTTGTTTTTATCGTCGGTTGGTACATTACCTATATCCTCTATATCTGGATACATGAAAGTATTTTTAACTTTTGTAAGATGCATGAATTTTATGGTAGTCAGAGAGTTGTCTATGTTAATAATGCGACCAATATAATGATAAGTGTCCTTTTTTGAATCAAATTTAACTGCTACATACTCCTCCGTTTCAAAGTTTCTATCTAAACTGATTATATTATCTTTATCAAATTCTTCTGATTCTGACTCATTTGCAATAAACACATTTTCATCTTCATTTTCACTGCTACTATAAATGATTGCTTTTTTCCTCTTATTCTTGGTCATTTTTTCAGAGTGTTTGGTAACTAGTTTTCTGTTTTGCTTCGGAATTGCAGCTTTTCCTTTTTTGTTTTCTTTGACTTTGTTTTTATTTTGTTTTGCTTCTTCTTCCACTTCTATCAACCGTTTTTCTGGCGTATCAGTCAATATCCCAGTTTTTCCATTTTTCTGCTTGCTTTGGTGTCTTTTCTTGGGCCAGCCTTTGGATAAGCTCTCACTGACTCGACCGATATATCATATGATAAAATAGATGCATTTTCAATACGTGCATTATCTGTATCGGACATATTCATTGCTGAGGTTGATGGGTTTTGTTCGACAACTCCATAATCTGTAGCAGGCATGGACGTTATGGATATTGACGAGTTTTGTCCAAAAGATGGATTTTCCGTATTAGTCATTGCTGGATCTGTGACTGCGGGACACAGATAATCGTCGTCAGAAAATATATTTGAATTAAATGGCTGTATGCCTGAACTTGCTGCAAATCCGCTCTGAATATTCTGCAACTTAAAGGCTTGTGGAAGTGCCGCTGCTGCTAGTTTTGGGATCTCATAGAAGGTTAAGGTTTTCCCAGGGTTGCTGACGAGCCAGTCTGTTGCAGCAGTGTTGTAGTATGGTTTTAGCCGTCCGGTTGCAGTTTGTTGCTGCATTGAGGCGGAAAAGTAAGGAGGACGATACCAACTTCTTTGCAATAGTTTAGAATATCCACCGAAATGTGGCTTTCGTGGTTATCTAATAATACCAAAATTGGCGAAGAAGGATTTGTTTTTGCATGTTTAGCAAAATGTTGCATAAATTTCAAAAAATTTGGAGCTGTCATCCATCCCGAAACATGAGCTGAACCATCTGAGCCAGTGAGAGCCTCATTAAGGTCGAAAGTTCATCCTTGGTAATATATGTTAAAATAGGGAGGTATACAATTTCCAATTGCATTCACTCCACAATATAATGTAACAAGCGAAGCTCTTTCGGCAGATGTTGCCTGGCCTACTTGTTTAGACCCCTTAGGAGCAATAACTCTGACTGTGCGTTGAACAGTTGTTAGGCCTCTTTCGTCAATATTGTATATTGCTTCTGGACCAAACTTGTATTTTTCATATACACTTTTGAGATTTTCGAAAAAGTTTCCGACATTCGTTTTATTAAAACTTGTTGCTCCAAACAGACTAGTAGCTTCCAGTGTTCGCACAGATAATTGCGGTTGTCGTTTTAAAAATCCCTTTAACCAATCTTTTGAAGCAGTACTATTTTTGTCCCAATTTTCTGGGATAGTTTTTTCAAGTCTGTTGCATAATCAAAAGCTAGTTTGCGTGCTTGAACCTTTGGCAACCCATAGTTAAATTTTGAACATGTGATTAGGTAATCTGCTAGTTTCTTTTCTTCTTCACAACTAAATATCTGACAGGATACAAATTTTCTTGAACAATCTTTTATTTCATCTCTGTAGATTATATCTGGGTATTCCGTATTTTTCAGCCGTGGGTTTTATTTTACTTCCCTTTGAAACCCCTTCTATTGCACATTTTATAACGTCCACTGGTATTTCTTGTCGTAGGCCCTTCTTTTTAAACGAAAACGGCATTTTTCTGAAAATAAGCGACTATAATGAGCAAACCTGTGCATATAGGTAGCTTTTAGGGGAGGATTGGCCATGCCTATTCCTCTCTATTATCGTACTGCTCAATGCTCCCTCGCCACACGATAGCAAAAAACATTTTGTTTCCGATTTATAGGTTAGTAAGTAATGCTTAGTTCATAGCTCAATATCTTAGCTAAATAATATATATATACAATTAAAAACGTAAAATACGAACCATTGATTGCGATGTAATCACTATTCAATTTTCAAATGTCTCGAAAATATTTACTTTTTCACAGAGAAAAACATAAACGGTACATAACTTTGACAGTTGACACTTAAAGTGAACCTGTTTTATCAGCATGCGGTGTTGCCAGAATGTCAATTTCAATACCAACCTGAGTTTGAGAAATTACAAGTTTTTTTCTAATATCGATTGGTGCTCTAACCTCCCTACTGCCCAGTGGTCCCCTCCCACCCCTATATAACACGTTTAGGATTTTTCTGATTCCATTTCTTATCATTGTTTCTGATTCTTGGCTTCCTTTGTTTTTATATGCATAAGGAAGTGGATATATTTTTATGTTGAACGGTTTTTTATCTAACAACTTCAACTTATGCTTGTAGTCTTGAGCAACTGTTGGAACGTCATCTACCAAACTTATTTTCTTTCAACAATTCCACTACTATTTTTTTTATGTTTTTCATGACATTTAAATTTTAAATGTTCTTCCTTGTCTACTCCTTTTCTTTTCCAAATACTTGATGTTTTACTAATGGTATCATTTTTTTGAAATCTTCTACTTCACGACTGAAAGCAACTTGCTGAGTGAATTTGATTCAGCACATCTCAGCGTTGCTAAGCTCGTCGGAGGTTATCACTAAAGGAAAGTTCTTAACACGGAATCACATAAATAGTAACACGTAAACACCGTTCAAAATGTTCATAGTTTTCGAGAGGAAAAACCGGTTCTAATATATGTCTTTGAATCACTGACAATACTAGTACAAAGCACTGCTTTGTCTAACTGAACAGGCAAATCCGGTTGACCAGCCACAGTCCACACGCGATAAAAATTCACGTCCATTAAGCCAATATTCAGCCTTAAAAAGTTTATTTGCACGCACTCCGCGAGTTAGTAAATCTGCAGGGTTCGAATAACCAGCACAATAACGCCACGTGGAGTATTTTGTTGGTTTTTGTATTTCGACAACACGGTTGTAAACATACGTTTTCCACCTCGTGGCATCACCAGTGATCTAATGCAACGTTATTTTCGAATTGGTCCATAGATTAATACTTTCGAATTTCAAGTTATCATTCTTTCAACGAAGACGTGCACAAAGGAGCGGTTTGAGTCTTGGTAGTGATAAATCATCAGAATCGTTTCCTTTAAGAAAGCTATCACGAACGTTGTCTCCAAAAATTTTGTGAATATAAGCAACAGCTCCATAAGTCTAGTTAATCGCGTCGGAGAAGAGATGTAGCTGAAACGTACCGTTTACATTCGACACAAGACTTCTGGATATACCATATGAAGCCAAGTTCTTCAAATTGTTACACCATTTTATCCAATCTACGATATTCTAACGGAAATTCGCTGTCCCAGTTGATCTTTAATTTTCAAATGAGCTGCAGAAGAATTTTGGCCGTTATCGTAAACGGTCTCGAGATATATAAAAGATCGGAAATACGTCGGATGGATTTTAATGTGTTTTTTCTAGTGCAAATTTGATTTGTCTTAACAAATGAGATAACAGAAGATAAATCCGAAAATATGTTATCAGTTACTGTATCCCAATGCAAGCCTAGTACCTTTTGACACAGTTGTGCAGTATTGTTTGTTTCGCTTTCTTTAATATAAATTTGTACTTCATGATCATTGGTATGCCACTTACGTAAATTCATTCCAGCTCCCTTTAGTATCATTTGTGATTCGTCATACTATTTGGTGGCATCGTCAATATAGTTTACGGTAAGAACCAGATCGTCAACATAAAATGAGGTCGCTAAACGCTGCGCGGTTTTAGGAAAATGTGTAGATGCGATGGTAAAGGTAAATTTAGCAACCGCGACTAAAGATTCGTTTTCATGCACTACAGTGCAAAATTGCTCCCAAAAGTGGGTCCAATCAGCCAGTTCTTCTTTGAATTTGCGGAACTTTAATTTAGGTAACTTAACATTAGTCCCACCGGTATTTCCTTTATATGACACCTGCGTTACGTTACTGTTACTGGAAATACTTGCAACGTCACCTTCTTATCTGGTATATTGCCCATCAATTTGAATTTGCAACATGGATAGTATTTCTGCCACCTGATCTTTGTATTCCAACACTTTGTCGTACTTTTCTTCAAACTCATTTTTTGAAGTAGTAATCTCACCTTTTCGTTAAGGTAGTTCTAGATTTTCGTTTGCACTTCTAATACGATCACGAATCGCTACAAGCTCATTTGTATTCTCGTTAACGTTAGCTAGTTTGTCTTTCGCGTTATTAATCAATTTTGTTGTTTGCATACGAGCACTGATCCTGGGTTTCAGCACCAAGTAAGCAATAAATATGAGCATTAAAAGTTCATGCAACTTTATTGCGTTTTGTTTTGACATATATATATTCCATATTGAAAAGAAAAAAAAGAAATGATACATCGTAGTTACAACTAACTTCAATACATCGAAAAGTTATGAATAACAAAACACCTTAATAGTTTTTAATCGGTTGTACGTTCGAATTATCCATAAGGTATATAACATGTGTCCCAAAAGTCTTCGAATCAACCCGTGCCATGACTCTGGAGAGGCAAATCATTTTTTATTTCACACACATATTAAAAGTAAAGAAAATAAAACCAAACGAAAATAAACAAATGTCATTATTTAGTAGTTGTTACAAATCACTACTAAATTGCATTTCTCTTATTTCATGTAGTATTAATGTGTCCACAAGTACAAAAAGCAGTTATTGTGGAAAGTTATTTTCTTGATGGTTGACGTCTGGAAAATGATGATTGGCAAAATGATATCGACGTTTGCATAGAAGAATTTAGACAACGTTTTTCCCTGGCTGTATTTAACAGAAATCAGTTTGGAAAGCAGGTCTTACGATCAATTCATTGCTTTTGCAGTACTGGAAACATTAACGATAAATCCAGAAGTGGGAGACCTCGTGCTTAAAATGAAAATGTTATAAACATTGTTAGAAATGCAGTCCAAGGTGAATCTATCATTTCAATTAGATTAACTCTATAGTTAGATTTAGAGGGCCTTTCACAATAATGTTAATGGTAATGGTAAAGTTATGTTAAGATGTCAATACTCAAAATATGTTGTGGTCATTGAAAAGTTCACAAAAATGTTAAAGGTAGTGGTACCCTTTAAGTCAGGAGATTGTACAGTTGATTTAGGCCAGGACTCTTGAGATAAGCAGAGTCACGCAGGGCCTGATCACCATAAAGAAGAGTTTGCCAGTTCCTTGAGTGGAACACCCCTAGAAAGTAAGTCGGCAGGGTTGGAATTTGTAGGAACATGCTTCCAAGTAGCATGTAGAGTGATTTCCTGTATCTCCGCTACTCTATCAACCACAAAAGTTTTAAGATTAGGAGGAGTTTTGAACCGTTCAAGGGTCACCGTAGAATCTGACCACAAAACACACTCACTAAAATTTCAATAAATAAAGACAAAATTAATATTGTCTCCCCACAAAGGTTTCAAAATTCGTGCAAAATTTATTTCAATAGCCCTTATTACTTGAGACGCGAGCTTAGCTAAGATTAACGCGGTTGATAGTTCAAAACAATGGATTGTGAGTACCTTTAAAGGAGCTAATCTAGTTTTTGAACAAAGTAAATGCGTAAAATTATCCTCTTTAAAGGACCATGCCAAACCTAGTATTCTGGCTTGCTCATCGACATCAAAGTTTAAAACGTTAAGATAAATGTCTGCTTCATCGAAATTAGACAAGATTGTAAGCTCATTAGAAATCCACTTGCACAACTTGAAACAACCTGAGCTTAGAACATGGAAAAGGGTTTTGCAGACAGACCGCGCATACTCAATGCTTTTCTTACCTATTAAATGCGTCTTTTTAGTGTGACTCATGAAAGTGGCTATTTGCTCTATTTCAATCTCATTTACACTAGCGACGGAAATTATGGATACACTAGAAAATAATCACGAATTCTGCCATTCTTATATAAAATAATGTGATATTTTAACTTACTAACTTTAACTTTAAAAAAATATTTTAAGCTGAACATTTTATATAACAAAAAATAACATAATTTAACATAATTACTAGATTCTTCGAAATGTCCTCCTTTAGCATTTATAACTGCCTGGCATATCCTCGGCATTCTGCTTGTTAATTTTTCCAGCGTTTCTGCTGAAATTGATTCCCAAACAACTTTGCAATTTCCCCACAGCTGATTTATGTTAGCTGCTTTTGTTTTTCTGACTCGCCGGTCAAGTTCGTCCCATAACAACTCAATTGGGTTGCAGTCGGGCGATTGTGGGGGCCAAATCATGTTTATTAAGGTTTTAGTTCGTTGTTTACTATCTAAGTAATCCCTGCATAGTTTTGAGGTATATTTCGGGTCATTATCTTGTTGCATAACGAAGCCTTTCCCTATCAACTTGGTTCCACAAGGTACAGCATGCTTGCTTAGAACCTGATGATATTGTTCTTTTCTCATTATACCTTCAATTCTTACTAAGTCACCAACTTTATTTGCACCGAAACATCCCCAAACCATCACAGAATTACCACCATATTTAACAGTGGGAATTACGCACTGATCTAACATGCGTTCCCCGATCTTTCTGCGGACATAAACTCTTCTTTTTGTCGAGAAAAGCTCGAACTTGAATTCATTCGTGAATAAAACCTTCTTCCAGTCTTCTACACTCCAAGACACATGTGCTTTTGCCCATCTTAGCCTTTTTTGTTTATTTACTGACCTCAGCAACGGTTTCTTTGCGGAAATAAATCCATGAAGACCAGCTCCCTCAGACGTGACTTTGCAGTTGTAATCCCTACAGGTTTTTCACGATATTCGTTGAGTTCTTCGCAAATCTCTCGAGCTGTTAATCTTCTATTTCGCTTAGAAGTAATTGTAATAAATTTGTCTTCTCGCTCACTTGTGCATCTTTGCCTTTGCATATCGCTCAAGTGTTACTTGTATACCACGCAGTGATACCCCAACTTTTTCTGCTATTTTTCTTAATGAATATCCCTCTTCCCTTAAAACTGTTATTTTTACACGCTTTTCTAAAGAAATTTCTTTTCTTGGAGCCATTTTTGAACTTAAATGTAATGTACTTTTAGGATCTACTTTCACTAGCAACAAAAATGCTATTTTGAAAAATTACCAAAAACAAAAATCATGAAAATTATTATGAAACGTCGAAATGACACCAGCCAACTTTATAAAGGTATATAATAACATTTAAAACATAATAAACAACTCGAGGACTTGAAGTGTTTTTGCACGACTGCTTGTAATAAATAACTATTAATGTACCTTATTGAATAAATAATATGAATATTTAGTAAAACTATATCGTTATCTTAAGATACCCACAGCTATTTTTAAAAATTGAAAGTGTATCCACAATTTCCGTCGCTAGTGTACGTTTAGGATTTACAAAACAGTTGCGATCTGTTTTCGAAGCCGTGAAGAAGTTAAGGTATCGGAATTTTTAGCTCCACACTTGATTGAATATTTTCTTAACACTGCTAAGCCATCTACCCATTTAGATGAGCTTCTTGCTAGTACAAATAAAAATGGATTTTCACGTTGTACAAGTGCAGTGTTCTTTTTAACCAACACCCGTTTCTATGTATGCTTGCATATTGTTTGAAAAAGTATCGGAACAGGTTTGTTTTCTTTCCCCACTGTCATGATTCGTTTAAAATGTTTTGATAGTGCTATCTCCTATTTTGTCAGTGCATTAATACACTATTCTTGGACTAGTTACAGCATCCTTACATGATTCTACTTATGTGTACTGTACATCACCGACTCTTTTTCGGTTTAAGATTATCGTTAAAGCAAGCATCGCTGCCGTCAGGTTTTTAAAAGACTGTATGTCTTCCAGATTCGTTTTTAAATTCGTCACACACATTTCTGCAACGTCGAGAGTGTAATTTCGAAATAAAATTATGTCTTTCGGTATCGGCAGTTTTTGGGGTTTTTTTCCCAATGCTTTTCATTTAGGTCCTTGAGCACCAAGCTTCCCATTTCAAATTTTCAATTTACCTCAACTAACTCACGGAATCGCTTAACATCCTTTATTACCGCTTTATAATCTGAAACCGGTAAAATCGGATTTATCGTCATTAGCAGATTTTGTTTTCATATGCAGTGCAAGAGAAGGTACTGTGATTTCATTATAGCCAGAAAGTATACGACTTGCCGAAACTACTTTCTCAAAGTATGCAAGTTTCAGGTTTCTATCATCGGATTTATGTTATATACATCTTGTAGAGAAATGAAAAGTCTTCCCAATTCTCTAACTATTAGATACTACATTTTCAATAAGGGATCTTCTATGTTTTCATAAATAATCTTCTCCATGCTGGCAAATGACAGGATCACTTTTGCCATTAAAAGCAATTCTATCAACATGCATCGTATCAAATACTTCAAATTTAGTCTCGATTTCTTTAAGAAAGCTTGATGGGATTCAATAAATGCCAACATCGGCCCGCTGGGGCCAAGCCAAAACCGGAAGGCTCCTCTCCACCAAGGCGGCTTCATTCTCTGCGCGGCCTCTTGTATGGCCGCGGGCCAGGATCATCGGGCCCGGTTTGGATGGTGATACCGGCTAGCTTACCGGATTACACTGGCTCTGGCGTGGTCGGAGGCGGCGCTTGGTACGGCAGCACAAACTTGGAGGAAAGGAGCGCCGTGAGCTAGGAGCTCATGCTATTGAGTTGGAGTTCTTTCATTCTTAAAAGAACGGCCCTCAAAAGCATCTTTTTCAATATTCCCATTATAAGGAAGTGCAAGGTTTTAAATGTTATGCACTATTTTTAACGTAATAATATTGTTATACACAAAAGGAAGCATTCCTTGAGTGAAAGGAAAGTCAGGTTTTAGGTAAAACTACAGAGAAAATAAAGGTTTCACCAGAGGCAACACTTCACTGTTTTTCTTTGTTATTTAACTACTTGGTTTCTTAACATTGGACATTTAAATCGGCGGAAAAACGATGCCAAATTAAAAATTCATAAGGGAAATAAAGAAATGAGGTTTGTTTGAAAAGGAAATCGCAAAAAGGCAATTAACAAAACAACTTTTACTTAAAACTAATCTATTTTAATCAGACAAAATTTACAATTAAAAATTACATTTATAGATTCATCAGTATCGGCAATTTTCTATTTTTCTTTTCTGCGGATTTAAATGACCTATTACTAAATTTTAAACAATAAAATGTCTACTAATTAAATAATATATAATTTAATGAGTACGTTTTTGAAAAGCTCCCACAGGGATAAACAAAATTTACATTTTGTAATATTGTAAATAGTTTATTGCCAACTTCTATGGTTACTATTATATCCTTAATCCTTTCAAAGAAAATTACTTCTAGATTAAAAATATAATTATAAAAACTTTCATCCGGTGTCTTAAGCCTTCCAAAGATAGTGATTTTATCAAAATTCTTAAAATGTAAATATGAAGGCGGCTGCCTCCGAAGACCCCAGAGCCATTTCTTCTTAGGTGAAAGAAGATCCGTCAGGGGAGCGGCGATGTGGGCGAAATTGGGCACGTAGTCGCGGAGCCAACCACAAACTCCCAAAAAGTAACGGAGCTGCTTGCGGGCGTAGCACTCCGTACTTGTTGAAGATGGTGTTGCTGGGGCTGGTTCCCGGTGGCTGTAATGATTTTGTAACGGGAAAGTGCTCAAAAGTATGCACGAGTCCCGTCAAGACCAATGGCTGATGTTAAATCCCGTAGCTCATGCCGCAGATGGGGTGGATTCTCAAATGAATTTACCTAAGCACACTCAAGGAAAAGCTCGCCGATTTCCGAAACTCTTATTAGACTGATAGATGTTCACAAAAGAGGGCGCCAGCAGTCGTAGATAAAAGGGTTCTGATGGTCGGTCACGCGACTACTCGTGAACCCGACACCCTGTATATAGGCTTCTTGCGAAACCTCACCCTGTGTGTAACTTACCTCGTGGAAGCTTTATTGAAACTCGCTCTAACGTTTCACAATTGAGACTTAACACGAACTAAAAACAAAACTGTATAAACACGTGATTTGTCTTAATTAATTTTGACAAGGAAGTCCTCTGAAGACTTCCTTCTTTTTAAAAAAAAAAGATCCAAGAAGGAAATACCAGTTTAATATTTACTTCTCTCTTGAATAAAGGTATGTATCCTTTGATTGGAAATTTAGACTAAGCACCACCGTGCTTTTTAATAGCCAAACGAACAAAGTAACGAAATTAACGCTGCTTCGTCTGGACCAGGGATCCACTTACAAAGAAAACAATAAATAAATAATCGACCTTTCTTACATTTATTAAAACAATAAAAAAAATGAGTTAAACATACTTAAATAAAAATATAAAAAAAACATAATAACAGTAGGAAAGAATGTCAATAAAAGGAATGGATTAATTTCTTTACTGGAGAACAAAGTTGATAAAAAATAATGAGAAGATAACAATAAAAAAAACAAGTTATTACAATCAACAAAAAAGAAAAGATTTTGTTACGTTAAAATTTCAAAATATGGAACGGAAGATCAAAATCCAAATATTTGATCAATTTAAACAAGATAAACTTTACAATAAATTTTTAAGTAGCGGCAAATAAACCTTTATATCTAATAACAAAGAAACGGTAGTCAAAGTTATTAATTATGTTGCAACAATTTAACAAACACCAGCTAAAATTACCTGGGAACGTTCCTGTTACAAATTAGTTAGAAATATTACTCGTAAATATTATAATTCAATAAGAAAATACGAAACTAATCTTGTCTAAGCAAGGTTTTCGTACGAAATGTGTCACAAATTCCACGTTCTCCTAGTCTTTTACCCAGTGAAACAATCATTAAAACTCAAATAACAAAGCAAAGCAGGTCTTTCTTACTTATAAAGGCATTCTTTTTTCCAGGTGATATGTGCAGGACTCTGATTCCCAACGACAGCAGCTCATTCACGTTTGCCGGGTCCCACCAATGTTCAAGGGAACTTAGATTTCAAAGAACAATCACTTTTGTTAACGTTAACCAAAAAAAAAAAGAAAAAACACAGGAACTAAATCCAAGTGTTTATACACCAAGTTTATAAACTAAAATCACTTTGAGTCTCAAACGCTCTTTAAGTTTACTTAGTCCATTCGGATCACGGAGCTTCCAAAATGTAATACACACACAGTTCAAGTATTTACGAGGCGGGCAGTTTCTGTTCTCGACAGACCCTTTAACGTTGCACCAACGGGACCAAAATTGTTGCGTTTCTACCCTCTACAATTTTTATTTCCTGGGAAATACCAGCGTAACTGTAATTAAAGCGACAACGCTTCCCACAATAACAAAGCTTCCAAAGCACCGCTTTTCGATAAACAAACCGGCTTTCCTCCGTGAATAACACGACAAAGACCCGACGAAATAGGATTTCTCGGGTCCGCTCTCTCTTTTACTAAGAGAATCGCTTTAATTAAATTCGGTTTGTAACCAATTTCGGATTTGTAGGGGGTAATGCCGAAATTAACCCGCACGTTGGTTCGAGTACGCAGCTATCAACGTAATGCCTATCCTCTCTGCGTCTCCTGTTACGCAATTTGTACTTACTGGAGTGGAGTTGGAAAGTCAGATACACGACCTAACAGGTTAAAATTGCAGATATTCTTATGGGAGAATGGAAAATTCCACTTCGTAGATTTACCAGCTTAAACCTGACTCAACCGAGACTGTGTGACTCCAATATTTGCGACTAAGATTCCAGGAATTTTATATTGGAAAATAGCAAAAGGCACGTCTACCGGAGCCCAGAAGTCGAGACCACAAAGTTATCAATTCTTTAGAAAACATTGTAACAAACATTCGTTTATAGAATGAAATAATTTAAATATTACGCGTCAGGAAAACAAATACCTGAACGAAATTGAAAGACAAAATAACATTACAATTTACCCCAGATACTCTAGCTCGTGAGCACCGAGATGATACTTCGCTGGGTTGCACTGGAGCCCGTGCATTTGTAACCGCTCCAGGACCAGTCGGAGATGGTGGAGATGCTTCTGATGCTTCTCGGAATAGATTATCATATCGTCTAGGTAGACGAGCATGAATGTATGTAGAAAACCGGTGAGGACTTCATGCGCCATTAGCCGCTGGAATGTGGCCGGCGCTCCCTTTAAACCAAAGGTCATCACTAGGGCACGGATAAATATGTATTAAAAAATGCAAAATATGTACATAGGGGAAAGTGAGGCATAATGGACCCCCTACCAAATAAACATGAATAATAATGTAGCAATTAAGAAGATAACGCAACTTTATTGATAAACGAAAAGTAAAGAACAATATATACCTAATCTAAACAATGAAAATGGTTATTTGAAAAAAATTAAGTGCAAGATATGTAATTTAAAAAAAAACTCAAAAAGATTCATTTTACCTCCACGTTTGGGTCATATGGTCCCCCTAATGGGGGTAAAACGGACTTTGCAATAAAAGTATTTTTATACGCAGAAATCGCATACATAAGCTTTTTTCCCAACACTAACTCCTGCGCATAATGCATGTGCCCACTTTTGACAAGAATTACATTTGATCCATTCTTCTTTGGCAGCTGATGTGCTAAACAATTCACAGCAAAATATGCATGCTGCATCATCTTCTTCATGCCGTTTTTTCTTATTTGCCTTAGTTTTTGAAAAGAGTTTCTTTCTTGCGATATTTGTTGCTTGGCTAGTTTTCATTCTAGTGCTTAATCTTTCCTTTGCTAGGAGATAATTTGGGGACGAAGTAATCACTGTAGCTCCTTTTGATTGCCGCGAACTTCTACTTTGCGGTGGGGCTACAGGAAGTGGCGAAATATCAAACGGTGTCACAATTTTTTTGTTTTCATTAAGATTATTCTGTGAAGGGGATACAATAGACACGGAACTTTCATTTTCATCAAAAATGCTGACATCATCGGACGAATTTCCACTAGCTTGCCATTCATCTGTTTCACTAGAAGATGTTTCATATTTTGCTTTCACAAAATTCTTTTTTGATTTCATTGTTGAGTGCCCAGGTTTTTGTAATTGTGAAGATGGTGTTTCTTCTCTTTGGGATTCAGCATTCTTCTCGCAATTTGTTGTTGGCAGTGGGTCACCGTTTGAGGTAGTCATAGTATGATCAGTTGAAGCTACCATGGGTCTATCGGTAGTGCAGGATGGCTTAAATTTCCAATCAGGAAGAATATTGGGATTATAGTGAAATATGCCAGTTTTTTCAAAGCCGCTTAGTCCATTATTTAGCGTAGCAGCTCTTCTATATGCTTTTCCAAATAGAGGACCTACGTTATACAGAGTTACAATTTTTCCGGGATTAGCTTTTAACCACAAATTAAGCTCTTCATTGTAATACGTCATTAAGGGTGAAAATACAGCCACATCCAATGGTTGCATCTCATGAGTGCAATGAGGTGGAAACGATAACATTATTATTCCATTGGATCTGCAGTATTCAATAGCTTCCACAGTTTGATGCGTGACATGCCCATCAAGTATTAAAAGGACTTTTTTGTCGACTGAGCTCTGGCAATGTTTTTGAAAATGTTCCAAGAATTTGACAAACGTATCTGATTTCATATATCCCGATTCATTATGTAAACAAAGTGTTCCGTAGGGTAGTCCTTGATAAAGAAGATCATTATGGCGTTTACGCGGAAATATTATTGCAGGCGGAATAAACTGCCCTGTCGCATTTAGGCATAGAACAATACTAATATTTTGCCCTCTTTCGGCGCTGGTTAAGAATCCTACTTGCTTACGGCCTTTGTGCGCTACTATTTTAGACACTTTGCTGGGAACTGTTTGAATACCGGATTCATCCATGTTATAAATTCGCATGGGATCAGTAATATTATGAACTCTCATTATTTCCTCCAAAGTATAAAAAAATTTTGCCACTGCTTCTTTATTAAACCCACGAGCTCGAGCAGCTGAAGTGGCTTCCGGAGTTCTAAATGAAAGTTCGGGATTTCTACGAAGAAATTCTTTAAACCAAGCAGTACCAGCAGCTTTTTTATCTCTGGAAAATTTATGTTGAATGCCGTTCCTTTCGGCAAGTTGATATGCCATTTTGCATATATCTTTTTTAGTAAGGCCAAAAAGACAATCTTCCATTTCCAATGCGTAATTTTTAAGAGATGTTTCTATTTCTTCAGGCAGCGTTGAGATACATCTACCTAAATGCTTAGAATTGCCCTTTGCCTGATAAATAAAAGAAAACACAAAATAAACCTGTCTTTCGATTAAAGATTTATAAATATGTACTAACTAGTTTATTTTGTCCTTTCGCCCTACGTTTTAAAGTAGTCAGAGGCAAATTAAATATTTTAGATGCTCTTTTGAAAGGCATTCCATTTGCTATTTCGTTCAAAGCAGTCTGCATTACATTTGCGTCCCACGTTTGTCTTTTTGTCTTTCGGATGTAATTACGTACCATGATCTGTATAATAACACACTTTTATAATTCTCAAAATTGCACCTATTATAAATTTGAATTGGCGCCAATTGTGAGGTAAAACGAACCCAGCGTCCGTTTTGCCTCTCTGTAAAGGAACCATTTAACCTCAAATAACATAGAAGTTTGAAACTGGTTCTAATTTATTAATTATTTTAAATAAGACGTTTTTGACCTGACGTAAATCATGTCCGTAAACGTCTCTTTCCACTGATTCTATCATGATTTTTGCTTACCTTTAATCCACTGTGAAATTCACAATTATTAACAACTAAAATTTAACAGTGAAAACATTGTCAAACACAACTGTACTGTTTTAGCGCTATCGGTTAGGCAACATACATAAATATCTCGGTAGATGGTGCCTGTGTTCAAATACACAATGTGCTACATTCAAACCGTTTATAACATTTCTATTAAGTGAGAATCTTGAGGGAACCATTTTACCCGAAGGGGCCGTTTTATCCAACTTTCCCCTATAATATGGACCAAAAAATCTAAAATATGGAAATAATATGGAATAATAAAATAACAATACCTTTCCTTTTAAACATTCTTTATTGTAAAAAATCAATCATTGTAGTTTAGTTTTATAAAAAAAAAAAACAAAAAAGATAAAGATAAGAATAACAAAATGTTTAATCCAAATTAATAAAAATAAATCAATTCAATTACCATTAATTACCTAGATTCTCTTCATTAAATTGGTTACAATATACAACAACGTGCTTTTTTAAATTTTCAAAATTAAAACTTTGACGATTTTGCCGAAATATAGCCTTGTATTGGCTAAATGACCTTTCTACGTCACATGATGTTACTGGAGCATACTTAAATAAGCATAATTCGGGTCGTGAGAAATCCAAATTTATGGTGCCCCCAAAACTTCCGCTCAGCATATTATCAATTTGTTTTAGGGTATCAAATCCTCTATTTTTCTCCAAAACATTCTTTAGTTTTTGTTTAGCCACTTCAGCAACGGGGCCTTCTGTTTCAGACACTTTATTTTCTATTTCGTCAATAATCTTCAGGTTCGTATGCAGTGATGTTGCAGAATTTTCGAGTGCTTTTAACTTGTGTGCTAAAAAGCAATAATTGCTTTTTATATAGACCAAATCATTGCGGAGAGTCTCATCTTCCAGAAGTTCTTTGGCAGCTAAGATACTTGCAGAATCGTCATCCAATTGAGAAACAATTGTTTTGATTTCATTAAAATACTCGGCGTAGTATTCAACCGCTGTCAACCAAGTACCTCAACGCGTCAGCACTGGTTCAGGTGGCAAAGGTATTCCGGGATACAACTCTTTAAATTTGGAGATCCTGCTCGGTGCTTTCAGAAAGATTTTCTTCACCTTTGATATCAAACTATCAACATTTTTAAACTGGAACCTTATGCATTCGGCTAACCTATTTACACCATGTGCCAAGCACGTTACATGAATCATTTTAGTATAGAAAACTTTAATAGCATCTGCAGCTTTTACCATATAGGGGGGCAGCATCCGTGAGTAACAAGAAAACTTGTTCATGTTTAACTCCATCAGGCCACAGAACACTCATAGCATCATTAAAAAGTTTTGCTGAAGTCTGGTGGTTACATTTCGGAAGTTCTTCACACGCCAATAAATAGGATTTGCTGTGTCTGTCTTCATATAGACGTCCGATAATCACGTTACTTATGCAACGACCTTGAGTGTCCGTAGTTTCATCTATTGCAACCCATATGGGGCCATCTCTTATATCTTCACGAATCTTAGCTAAACAATCTTCATAAATACCGCTCACGTATTTTTTTTCTAAGTGTGGATTCATCGGGAATACGTTTGCCTGTGTATTTTTCTATGAAACTTTTATAAATCGGATTATTTAATTTCCATAAAGGTATGTCGGCACAAATCATAGCATAACACAATTCCTTCGAGAAAGTACAACTTTGAGAAGTACTGGCCATTGCATCAGAAAAAAATTGTTGCTTAAATTTCTTCTTCCTCGTACTATTTTCCTTATGTTTTTCAGTAGACACGTGTTGCGATATTAAAAAACGCTGTTCAGACGAAATAGATGTGTTACAGGCATTACAATATAGTAATTTTCCGTCTGTACTTAGCGATTGGCTTGGGAAATCTTCGATATATTTTTCCAATTTGAATCGCAATGGTTGTTTATCCTTGGGCATTTTTAAATTAAATTGGTAGACTGTACACAGCAGTGAGGATGACGTGATTCTTACGTAAAAAGTACAATGACCCGCAAGAAGCTTAACACAACACGTACGTATGACGTTCGCCGCCCTTCTGACAACTGACAATCAGGAGACCGCCCGCTGCGCCGCGCTGCGGTACTAGCCAGCGTGGGCGTCGGTAGGGGCGAGGAACGGAGAATCACAGTAATTTACTGTGGTAGAATGAAACAAAATTTGACAAATAGGCGACAGTGCGACACATCACACGTAGGTATTGGCGCACCGCACGGCCGTGTGGTGGCGGGAACGCAAATACGTACACGTTATACCTATTTTTGTAAACTAAATCTTGTTCTATCATAAATTGAAAATATGGATGATTGTGATATTTTTATGCAAAATATGCACTTAACCCTGAAATATGGAAAAATATGGAAAATTAAAATTAGTTAGTTTTTCCCGATCCAAATACGATAATTGATGTAAAGAATTAATTCCCGAACGAAAATCGTGTGCATTAAAAATATGTATTTACATATTATTCCGGGCCCTAGTCATCACGCTATGTAGTGGCGGCTGGCTGCTTCCATTGGCACCTGCCAGTACCTGGACTTCAGGTCGATGCTTGAGAAGACGGTGGCTTGTCTCAGGTCCCTGATCGTCTCATGAATGAACGGTAGCGGCGTGGCCTCGTCATGCGTCTGCAGGTTCAACTTCCTAAAATCGATGCAAAAACGAGGTTGGTCGTTCCGCTCCTGGACCACGACGATGGGCGATGCATACTCCGAGGTGGACGCTTCCATAATTCCGTCTGCTAGCGTCTGTTCGATTTGGGTGTTGATAATCTGCTTTTTTTTCTCGGAGTAGCGATATGGTCTTTTCCTGAAAGGGGACGTCTTCTCGTATTCAGATGAATGGCAGGTGGACCTCGTGGTAGTGGGTTGGGGCTGTTCGCGGAATATGTCGGCGAAATCGTCTAGGATCTTCTGCAGGTCGGGCTGGAGGCTCGGGGGAAAGCCGTGGTCTACATCGGCTGCGGCTACGGCCGATAGCGCTGGCCTGGAGCGCGTCTCGGCGCCTTCCGTGTTACCGTGTAGGGAATTGTGGCCCTCTTCTCGGCACCGAGATGGATTCAGCACCGGGTGGTATCGATGACCGCTTTGTTCTGTTCCAGGAACTGATAGCCCAGGATGGCATTTTCCAAAGGCGGTCTGTTAACAGGAACGCTGCGTCGTTTTCAGGTCCCCCAGTAGCTGCTGGCCTGCGATGCGTGGTCCTTGTCCGAGGGCGGCGGTGTTTTTTAATGCTGGGAGGGATAAAGTTTTCACTGGAAGAGGGAGATCGGAAAAGTATGGATGAAAGGATAAGAATGATTTTACTCCAAAAGGATAAATGATGGTCTGTGAACGTTATTGCTGACCTACGTTCTTTGCCAAACTGAGGCTCGATAGTGGAACCATTAACACTATCAAACAATTTATCAAAGAATAATGACAGTGCTGCTGTTTGAGTAGCTTGTGGACTTACTTGGCAGCTGCTAGGTGCAACTGCACTAAACTGCTTTAGTTTTTAAAGCTGCAGCTACTCTGGCTAAATAACTGGAAAGCACAAGAAACCTTCATCTTTTTGATTTTATCTGGTATTATATGGAAATCAGTTAGCTTCAGGCAAAGTGTTAATTCATGGTCTGCTTTGTCTGTATTGACAGACTCATATAATTGTACCATATGCTTCCATGATGCCACTTTTTGTACACCATCTACAGGAAAACGTAACTCCTTTGTTAGGAAATTATTCCTCACCTCTTTAAGTAAATGGGGGAAATCATACAATGGTACAATTTCATCTTCATCGATCAAAAAACCGTGATAACGATAATCCATGCCTTTTCTTTTACAATATTTGTTGGTTTCTTTCAGAATAATGCAGAGTATGCGCGTCATACAGCTCCTAAACTACATCCCGCCCATCTCTGTCCTATTACTCCACCAATTTTAATAATTTCAATTTCATGTTTTCTAGTTATAGTTTCTAGCCCGAAGTAACCTTTATCCAGAAATATTTGAAATTAATTTACATATTTTATCTGAGATATTGAGTCATGCCAAACGATTATTTTAGGAACATTTTCTAACAACTTTACAGCAACTCCGGACTCTCTTACCAGCATAGTACGGGCGCCATTAGAACAAAATGCAATTAAGTTTGCTTTTAGATATTCATTATGAGAACCGTAGTCATTTAAAGTTGACAATAATGTATTGAAAATACACGCTGCTTTGGTTGCCACCAGTTCTTTTAAGGCAACAAATAACATAACTGGTTCAGGAGCTGACTGAACTGCGCAATTCACATAAACCACTAGAGTGCTTTTTCGTGAAACTGTATATGCCTCATCAATTATAATACAGACTTTGGCATTCTGATTAATAATATTCTTAAACATATTCATTTTAATCTCTGTAGCAATATGCAGCAGAATTATTAGTGAAGTTTTTGATGTACATTAAATAAATAACCTGGTGTGGTAGCTTAAGTGCTCTTATTTCACTTGTTTTAACGCTCATTAAAGAAACATTAGGAAATTAACGTTTAACATATTCTATGTAACGGCTTGTTCCTAATGCATCGCATGCAATTGCGGTAATTATATTTTTAATTTTGTCAATTACCGTTCTGTCTCTAGAAGGTTCTGTAATATTTAGATTTTATTGGTGGAAAAGTTTTAAATCTTCATACGTTAAAATGTCATTTGTGAGATCAATTTGTGTATCATTATTTAATTGATGTATTGGCCTACTTAAAACATCAGCATTACTGTTGATTTTTCCTGGTTTATAAATGATTTCGTGATCATAATCTAATAGTTTTAAGCGCCAACGAACTAAACTGCTTAATGGGTCTTTGCAATTCGTTAACCACGTAAGGGGCTTGTGATCGGTAACAATCGTAAACTTTTGACCAAACAAGTACAGTTTGGAAAGCGCTTACTCTGTGTCGAATGACTGTTAAAGTTGGTAATCCACTGGAACAGCATTCGCTTCCAGCGGAAGATTGAAGTTTAAATTTTCGGAATTAAAATGATTAACTTTAGGGTTAAAATTATGTGAATTAGGATTTTGTTTCTGCTGTTCACGATATTGTCTTTTTCGACATTCGTTGAAATCATGGCCTTTGTTTTTGCAGTAGTTGCAAAATTTGGATGAATTATATGAAGTATTTGCAAACGAATTTTGATTTGGGTTGGAAGAATTTTGATGATTTCGAGGCTTCTTTTTGCAATTTTGAGTTGAGTGATTATTTTTCTTGCAATATGAGCAATATAGAGATGGTGGAGAAGAAGAAATATTGCGATTACTAGCTTTAGTGTAATTAATGATTTTCTCTTCCTGTAATGCCATGGAAAATGCTTCGTTCAGAGTCTTAATATTACGCGCTCTTAACATTTGCGAAATTTCGGGACGACAATGTAGCGTGAAGCGCCTAAGTGACGTTCTTCGTATTGCTTTTTAAAGACCACTGAGCTCATTTGCATCTTCATATTGGTTAGTTTCTGCCATTATGCATTCGTTTTCTAAAATATCTAAAATCTGTAATAGTTTCATTTTGGCCTTGTTTGATTTTCTCCAACTCTTTATGGAGTTGTGCGTGATCCTTAACCTGGCTATAATGAGCTTTCAATTTTTTCTTAAGTTGAGTCCAGGATGATATTTCGTTTAGAGTAATTTCGTTTAAAGCATTACTAGAAAGTTGTGAAATGACGAATAAAAATAAATGCGGAATCTTTGCTGGTTGCGCTAATTTGAAAGCACTATTATAATTTTGAATAAAAGTAGTTAATTCTTTGCGATTACCACTAAATGGTTTGATAAATTTAAATAATAAAGAGGGCGATAATGATTCAAGATCTGTATGGTCCTCTAAATTATCAATAATGTGAGACAAATTATCGGAATCTACTACGTTTTTATCGTTGGTACCCTTGTTGTTTGGAGAAGCCATAATAATAGTTAGAGGTAAGATCTGGATATAAGGTGAGAATTTGAGTCATAAATTTGAGAACAGTCTTACCGCGTGTTGTAAAATGTAGACCAGACCTCTGGGGCTGGATTGAAGTTTATCCACTGGGGATTACGCCCTACTTCCGGACTCGGCGTTTTACGGATTGAACGCTGATACACACTGACGCAGTAGTACTTCTACTGGAAAGCAGCTATTCCTCCAGGCAGCCACGTATCCCAGCTCCACCAATTTTATGTTGGATTCCGTCAGAACCACTAGGGCAACTTTTGAGAGGCTCCGTATTTGAATTGCCCAGTGATCTTTGTAATCACTAGCGAAGTTGAATTGCTCGGTGATCTTTGTAATCACTAGCGAAGTTGAGTTCCTCGGTGATCTTTGTAATTACTAGCGAGTTTGAGTAGCACACACTTGAAGTTACTTGGTAAATAAATAAAAGATAGTAATTTGTTTAATTAATACTTTTATTATAAACCTTACTAAGAGTAAGTTACACCTAACTTAAACACTGTCTGAATCCTACTGAAGAATACAGATTTTGGGTTCTTATATACTCGAAAAAGTTCATAAATTATATTCTCTCACATGATATGTCACCTTAATGTTCCTAATTGCGTGATATTCCACAATTATGTTATCTTTTCTTATTTATGGGTTTTTAATATAGTTGCTTGGATGATGCTACAAGATACATGGCTAGAAATAAAAGTATTACAAAAATTATTATGCTGTAATTAAAGATATGCAAGCTAGAATTGCTGCTATCAGAAAATGTGTTTGATAATTGATTGAGTTTTATTCGTAATGCGTTTATATCATCTAAGTTTACATCTTCTAATCGTAATATTGGAAGTTCTTAGTCTATTTCAGTCGAATGCAAGGTATCTAAGTTTAATTTAGGCTTATGTACAATTTCCTGAATTTTACTAGAGCTTTGTGTGGATATTGCAATTTACAGAATTTTGAATTAAGTATGTACCTAACAGTAATAGCTTAGTGTTATTATTGTTGCAATTTATGTAATTATAATTTCTTTAGGAGTTACAAATAACCACGAATCTTTACTAATTGGTTGTAATTCTTATGATTTTAAGTGAAAATGATTAATTTTACAATTGTTATTAAATTTAGAAAAGTTCAACAATTGGTGTTCACATAATGCGTCATCTGAAGTTAGTTGTTCATTAGAATTACATAAATAATTTTCATTTGATAGTTGTTTACATACATCATTAGTCGATATGTATTCCCTGCTGTTGACAAATATTTCTTATTTGGTAAAATACATTGAAGTCTGTCTTGGTTATACAGTGTGTCCGAAAAGTATGGAATATCCTATATATCTCAGTAAATATGCATTTTATGGAAAAATGTTTCCTATAAAATTGTTTAAGTGTTTAGTTTTACATTACAGGGCAATACCAAATAACTATTTTTTAAAAAAACAAAAGCGCAACGAATAATGTTTCAATTTTTTTAATGGGAAGGTATCCCTTTATTGTACTCATTTGATAGAGAATGTTTTTCTCTTTTCAATGATGTAAAACTTTGATACACTCGCATCAGTAAATTTTGATTAAAACGCAAAAAATTGTGTGAAAGTTTATTTCAATATTCATCTGTTACGAATTGAAAATTTTGTATAACTACACTCTACAGTTCATAGAAAGTGTTCAAAGTGCGCACCATTCACAGCTTGGCAACGATCAAGTCGTCTTTCAAATTCGTTTTCTGCATTTTGAATCGTTTCTGGTGTGATAGCTCTAATCTCTGTTCTAATACGGTCTTTTAGAGTTTCAATATCTTCAGGCATATCGACATAAATCTTATTTTCGAGATGGCCTCACAGAAAAAAATCAAGTGGACTTAAATGCGGCGAGCGAGCTGGCCATTCTACTGCACCTCTTCTGCCTATCCATCGATAAGGGAAAGTGTTATCAAGAAACTGTCGGACATTAATTCCGAAATGAGGAGGAGCCCTGTCTTGTTGCAAACATATTCTCTTATGGGGTTCATCTTGATCTAGTTCATTAGGAAATAGAACAGCTAAAGCAGGAAATAAGTCAAATCTTAAAAAATCTAGATAAGCATCCGCTGTTAAATTATGTTCTATAAAAAAAGGTCCCAAAATTTGGGTTCCAACAATTCCTGCCCAGACATTGACTTTCTGCTGATATTGGATGTGCCCTTCTACATACCAGCCAGGATTTAGCGAAGACCAGTAGTGCGTGTTTTGTTTGTTAATGGTACCATTCAAACAAAACGCTGCCTCATCAGTGAAGAGGATATTTTTATGAAAATTTGCATTTTCCTGAAGCCCATGTGTTATTTCTTCGCAAAATTGCAATCTTCGATCTAAATCATCTTCTAATAATTCTTGAACTATACAACGTTTATACGGATGCCACTTCTCCTTTCTTAGAACTTCGTGTGCAGTGGATTTCTTCATAGTATGTTCACGAGCAATTTGTCGAAGAGAAACATGTGGATTTTCCAAGACAGCCTACATTATATTCTCACGTTGTTCATTATTTAGAGCTTTAGGTCTGCCCGTTTTTGAACGATCTTTGACAGAACCCGTCTCATGAAATTTATGCAAAATTTTACTTACAGTAGACTGAGAAATATGGTATTTGGGGTGCACGTTATTAAACAAATTGCAAACTTCCTCCCGTGTTCTCCTTCTGTCTCCATATCCCAGCATCATTAAAATCTCGTTACGATGTTTTTCTGATAAATG
Organism: Ignelater luminosus; assembly: GCA_011009095.1. Taxonomy (NCBI): domain Eukaryota; kingdom Metazoa; phylum Arthropoda; class Insecta; order Coleoptera; family Elateridae; genus Ignelater; species Ignelater luminosus. The sequence goes on from VTPC01003889.1 coordinate 36,450, forward strand.
ATCCATAGCAAGTCGTATTTTTGTAACTTTGTCATCCTCACGTTAATCAAAATGCTTAAATTAATTAAACAAATAACTTTTCGCCTCAGTTCGGTTATTAATTGACATTTCTACGACGCAAGAAATGTTAAATAAAAAATCGTTGTTGGTTTTTTATTTTGGCTGTATTTAAAATCAATTGGTAAATTAGTGCATGTGCACTTGTTACACTTAACTTCAGGAACAGACTCACCCTTTTTATGTTTTACTACTATTTAAAACATTTGTTATCAAAGATGAGCTAAGCTCACATGTCATGCAAAAATCAGATGATGTTCATACATAACTTTCCTTTACCATAAATTTAACATGAAAGTTAACCACAAACATAATCTAATTCTAATGAAGTAGATTTACATCACACAATTAATAATAATTCGTATCTTTCCTTATATGATTCAGAATGATTCTATTATTCTATTATTAAAATAAATAAATCAATATTATGTACTAATAACTAAATAATACAGGTGTTTTAGGTGTTTTATAACATTATATAACTCGCATTCAATTGTTGCAACAAACAAAAGTGTATCACACCGACCATTGAAGCATTCTTCGTTGCGCTTTTGTTTTTTTAAAAAAGTTATTTGGTATTGCCCTGCAATGTAAAACTAAATACTGAACAACTTTTATACTAAACATTTTTCCATAAAATGCATATTTACTGAGATATATAGGATATATATATATATATATATATATATATATATATATGTATATAAATAACGACTACAGTTTATAATAATTAAAAGTTGTAGGTTTAACTAAAGGAATTTCTAAAATGAATGCTATTTTACTTTTTATTTGATAAGACTATATTGATTCTAGTTTCATAAGTATTAATATTTTCGAGAATTGGTTCAAGAGGTAATACATTTTCAATTGTTTGTGACTTGATAAATTTCAAATTATTTTCTAAATTATGCGGTTTGAAGTGTTTTAATTGATTTCGTTATTTCATCAAAGAGTGTATCAATTAAACTAATCTGGCTAGTTATTACTTTATGTTGTTCGTATTGATGCTTTTGTAATTCTGAGATAGGTTTCTCATACCTTTATAACTATTATAACTGATCCCAATCCGTCTATTACTCCTCGATTCGTTTTTGGTAGGGAGAATATTTGTGTTAATTTCCTATTAACTTCGCTAAATGTTATGTTAGCAAGCATAAGATAATGATGTAATTCGTTTTTTAAATTCTTGTTTGAGGTTGTGATCGGTAATCGGTTTTGAATTTGGCCTGAACTAATTCTTCTAATATTGTATTCGTGAATTATTGATAAATAATCTACTATTTTTGTTTGGTTCCATTGGTCTACTTGGTTTGTTGCTTGTCCTAGTCTCTGTGGAAAAAGTCCTGGGTTGCCAGTAGTGTTTAATTAAGTCAATTAAATGTCTGGTGAATTGTTTGTGGTTCTTATCTAGTAAGGGGATCATATTTCTATCAGAAATGTCTTTGATTGTATAAGGACCTTTAAACATGTTAGCATTTTTTGCACGAGAGTATTCTTTAATCATAACCTTATTTCCTATGCTATGTAGGGGTGTAATTTTGTCTATATTTCCAGTTTTTATTACTTTTTCTTCCTTTAGATGCATACTGTCTTTAAGAGTTTCGTATAAAATTTTTAATTTATGTTTATGTGTATTAACATAGGGGAAAGTGGGCGAAACACGAACACCTAAGCGCAAACTTCAATAAAACAGCGAAATTAAAGTACAGAGTTTGTTTAATTGCTTTATAATCAAGTTTACTTATCCATCTAACTAATCAACTAACCAACATTTATATTTTTTCAATAAAACTCAATATTAAGAAAGAAAAACAAAACCCTTAGTGGGGTAATAACGGACTAACATATAGTATCTTAATTACGACAGAGATCACATTTATAGCCGGCCGATGTTGACTGTCTATCTGTACATTTCTCATGAGCCCAATCTTCACATACGTAGCACATAATCCAATCTTCATTGGGGGGACTTACATATTTATCTTTACAAAAAATACAATAGTAGTCTACATTTTTTTTCCTCTTCTTTTTTTCCCTCTCTTCTTTGGTGCAAGTTCATTCTAGTCTTTGATATTGCTGAAATTTTTTAATACTCTTTTGGTCTCTTTGTTCATATCATTACGTTTTGGTCTTTTTGTATTAATTTCTTTTTTTTGTGTTTTTTGAGATTTCTTTTTAATTTCTTCTTCTTTTGCAAGCTTTCTATTTTCCTTTTCTTCAAGTTGGTCTTTTACAGGTGTGCTTGTTAGAATGATCGACTTTCTTTTTCTAATATTGCGCTTAGATGTTTTGGGAGGAATTATAGGCAATTCTACGATTTCGGATAGAGAAACTGACTGCTCTTCACTTGATTGTAAATGGAGAGCACGTGTATCAGAAGCTTGGATATCAAACGTTTTAGCACTATGAACTTCTGCAACTGTAGATATATCAGAAGAATGATTGTGAGCATCGGGAGCCTGTTGGTCATAAATTACCATTTGATTTGTGTGAATGTCGTTTTCTCGAACATTCGGAGGTCGAGTATCAGTCTGACTGTTTTGTGGTGGAACTATTATTGTCTGTGAGGTATTATTCTGGGAAACGTCTGGCTGAATTGAATCAAATTCAATAGGGCGCAAGGGATATATTCCTGCAGCTCTAAAGCCACTTGCTGCTTTTTCAAGGTTACTGCACCGGTTAAAAGCATTCGTAAACAATTCAACGATTTCGTACTGTGTGATGGGCTTCCCAAAATGATCTGACATGTAATTCTCACATTCCTGATTGTACGCAGTCTTTAGAGGACCAAAAAATGTCAAATCCAATGGCTGGAGTTTATGAGAGGTATGCGGCGGCAGAGTCAGCATAATAATTTCATGGTCTTTGCAGAGTATATATGCATTAAGACTGACATGACTCTCGTGGTTATCTAAAATTAGTAAAATTGGATCTTCTTTTGAAGGCTCTGCAAATGAAATAAAGTGCGATTTAATGATGTTGCCTCAGGTGTTCTTAAAGATATACTGGGATGTCTCTTCATAAAATTGTAATACCAGTCTTTTCCGGCTAGCTGTTTTACTCGGTCAAATTTATGAGGAAGGTTGTTTCGCTCTGCCAATTGGAAGGCTATTCTGCGAATTCTTCTTATCGTCAATCCATAATATAATTTGCTGCATTTTATAATATAGTCCACGAGTTCTAATTCCTGCTCATCTGTAAATAATAGTTTTCTACCAGTTCTTGGTTGTTTTATTAGAGCCTTCTTCAAGTGGTGAAAAATTGTAGTTTTTGGCACCGAATAAGTTTCAGCTGCTTTGCCAATGGTCAGTCTTTTGGTTTTAACATCCTCGACAGCTTTTTGGAGATCTTCTAATTTGTACTTGGTTTCAGTCTTTCTAATATAATTACGAGGCATCTGTAACAATATTAAAAAATTAACGGGAACCAACGAAAAAGGGGTAATGCCGAACGTTCGAGATTACCCGACATGGCCTGTTCGCCATTATCCCGCGGTATCGAAACAATTAATATGACAAAAATTTTTTTAGGTTATGTTTCTTTTGCCGTTAGCGTGATTGTCATTTGATTCATTAATATGTGCGTATTCTAGTACGTAAACGTCAAATTGCTATTGTCAATAGAAATAAAGCTACATCAATTTAAATTTACGAAAAAATTACATCAAAAACATGCAAAATAATGAAAATTCTGTACCTTGACTCGTGCGTGCGTCCGTACCTCCGGTGTTGTTGACTGGCACTACGTTCGGCGTGATCTTCAAGATGGCGGTAAACAAAATACGGCCATCTCTTTCTAACATATTAGAACCGTTGCATTCGGGATTACCCCGCGTTCGTGTTTCCCCTACTTTCCCCTAATCTTCATAGAATCTAGTTGACAAGAGTAAATCAAATGGATCCCGAACATTTGTGTGTCCTAAGATTAATTCAAGTTGCTTGTATTTCGTACTCAAATGTATCGTTTTATTGTAGTCTATAATGGAATAATTGATTGATTGATCTGGAGTGTCCTGAGGGTGTAAATTTTGAAGAAGTCTATAATTTTCTTTTAAGGTATTAAGGTATGCCTGTGCAAATTTTAAAAAACTATCTATAATTGTAAGAAAAGAATGTTTTTGTATTTGATACGTGTCGATGTGTAAGTGTTCTAAGGGTCTACCAAGTGTTTCTGTAATATTCAAAGGTGTGTCGTTGGGGTGGCGGTCATAATTAGTTCTGCAAATAATACATCTATTAATGAAGTCTGCAACGTTTTGATCCGTGTTTTTCCAGTAATAATTTCGTTTTATTGCTAATATAGTAACTGATATACCTCTGTGGTTGGTTTTTTTGCGTGGTAATTTAAAATAATTTCTTTCTGAGCCTCCGGGTTTGTTACGACTATTGCCCCGTTCGTGCATTTTATAAGGTCTATTTGATTATAGTGTTCTACTTTAAGTTTGCAAAATAAACGGTCGGTATTATCATCCGGCAATAAACAATGATATTTGATTATTGGTCTGCAGTATTCTTTGATAAAATTAATAGCGTCTGCGCCTTTTGAAGTTGCTCTAAGACACACCGTATGAACTCTACTTTCACCTAATATTTTTGTGTTTGGTTGTTTTGGATTAGTACCTCTAATAATTTATACAAAAATCTGATTCCTTTTCACATGGGGTAGTGCCATTTAAATTTTTTGGTGGTGGTGGTTGGGGGGGGGAAGTTTCCCAGCTGATTAGAATAGATTATTAAATGTCCCCCTCCAAAACAAAATCGACGTGTTTCAGCGATTTTTGATAGTCTTACTAATTAAAGAGTTATCGAAGGTGGGAAATTTTCAAATGAAAGCCCTGTATATACGTACGCTGATAGAGAAAATTAAACTAAACATTATAAAACACACGAATGTTTTTCTGCTTCTCTTATGGATCAAAGTAAGAAAACTGTCAAAACAGTTCTACTACTGAAACTAAATATTGTTTTGTGCTCCTACATGTTTATATTATGATATGTGAAAGCAGCAACGCAGGATTTTCTGTTGTTTAAGAATTATGGAAGACTTTAACCACTAGTACACGAAAATAGGCTGAAACTGAAGATAGGAGTATTAGGAAAAGCTATGCTATTATCAGTTTAGTAAGATTTTCTTATTTAAACAATAGAATGACACAAAGAAAACCTTAATTTTAGGTCTTATTTGGGCATAGCGGTCATAGATATACTACTAAAGTGTACTTTGTTGAAAATCCATGCAATATCTTACTGATATAGTTATGTGATTTTAGTAACTTTATTAGTGAAATGCTATAAAAAGGAGTGAGTTTTTCTTATTGTATTGTCAGTTTGACAGTTAAATAAGTTAGAAAAATTAAAACACTAAAAGTAAAATCATTAGTTACCTAAATGACGTTAAAAGTAAACTTCCTCTGCTAGGTAACAAAATGCACATTTATTTGTTTAAGAAATACATCTGAACTCAAAAATAAAATAAAAACGAAAAATCTACCGTTTGCAAAAAAAGCGCTAAAAAAGACTTTAGAACATAAAGCAATAAACTGGGCTAACTGCTTGATTAAACAAGCTGGACACAAAAAAGCTTGTTTGTTTTTATGGATATTGTGCTTTAAAATACACTTTATATGGTATGATCTGCTACAATTTTTGCACATGTTTCCTGGTAAATTCTTTGTTTTTTGAGAAGTGCATGTAAAGACCACGTCTCCAATGATCTTGACCTTATGTTTGGGTGCTTTGGAAGTAATCGTTGACACAGATGTTTGGCAGTCGAAGCAATAATTTAGGAAAATAGGTTTTAAAATCTTACAATCTAAGGAGTATGTATTTTCAACGTAAGATTCACGCAATGATAAAAGGAATACTACTCTTCTCATTCAACAGACACACCACGTGTGGTTTCAGACTGAAGTGGCTTCATCTCATTCCGAAGTCACAAGAGAAACAACTTAGCTCTCTAATAAAGATGCTTAAAGGTTTACTTCTAGACCACGTCAACTGGTGAGCTGACGTGATATTAGGCACACACGGAGTGGATCTTGGTTATTGTCTTTTAAAGTTCTCGATAGATGAAGACTGGACTTACCACATATTTATAGTGGTCGATGTTGATAATGTATTAACGAAGTTGGCAGCTGATGTTATGTCACATCCACGTTGTACTAAGTTATCAGCTCTCTCTTTTACCAACACCATCCACCGGGCCTTTGCCATGACCACTTCACTAAAATTCTATGACACTTGTTTAATATCTTTGAAATAAGTCGGAACTTTTGTAATCAAGAAATAACAGTTGGCCCTATTTTGATATTGAAATGTTGGTCCGTCAGAGAAAAATGAAGTTTTGTAATATTTGATTTTTGAGCAGCTACTTCTTCAAGCAGTTTTTCCATATGAGCCCATATAGCGTAAGATTGATGATCCAGGTTGCCACTTACGGAGCAGAAACAGAAATTTTGAACAGAAGACCGAACATAGTTACGAAAGTAACATATTCCAGTGTGTAATGAGATTTGCTTTTTGGAAGCTCCGAAATGCATTTCCTGTATTTCAGATGATAATTTAGTTACATAGTTTTCCGAAAAATCGATTTGAACTAGCAGTTCATCAGGTGTTAGGATTTTCTTTTTGTCTTGCAATTGCTTCATTTGATGACTCATGATAAACACGTGCCTTAAAAACCCAGTGGTTTGTTGGTTGACGAACTCTACTAGCTTGATTATTGTAATAGTTTTTTCATTCTTCACTGTTTTTCTAAATTTTATTGATGCGGCCTTTGAGGTTTTTGTCTTCAGTTTGAAATATCCATTGGTAATACACTATTTTTTCGTTTTGATACTTTTTCATTTCCTCATTTAAACGAAAGCTTTTTCCTTCTAAACATGCAGGCAATACTTTTAGTATCACAAACTAAATCGTCTATCAAACCATGATACTTTCTCACCCCTATTAATTTAGATTTGTACAATTTTAATATTACAAAAGGTATATTTTCGTGTTTTACGCACGCACATGTTTCTCGATCTTTTTGCTTAAGTGCTACTATCTAAAATGGTTTATATCTAAGAAATATAGTTTCTGAAATTTTAATGCCTCATCAGAAATATATTTTTTGTGCAAATCTTTATTTCTTATAAGTCATGGTCTATATTATAAACTGTTTCGTATTGGACTGTACTCGGTGAAGTACTCCCTATCATCTATTAACAAAAACAACAACTCCGTCACTTCTAAAGTTCTTTTCTTTCGGAAACATCTAAAAAAAATTCGCGAGTATGTAAAAATTCAGAAGTCTTTTCTTTGTTTTTTTTTACCTCTCAACCTGTCCGATTTCTATGAATTTCTAGACTCGTTAACTCGCTTAACTCGACAGTTTTAGAATTTTTCCATTTATGAAAAAAGCTAACACTATGGAGCTTTTAAACTATTTTCGTGTATTTTTCCGAAACATATCAAAACGAATCCAAAAGAATTCTATAATAATAATTGGTCGTTAATTGCTAGGCATGTGTTCTCGAAATGAGAACCAACACTTTAAAAAAATCTGCCTAAGTTTTGCGACCTTTGATAAAAAGAAATCTTCTCATTGGAATTTTAAAAATACCGAAAATCATTCTCTCAGCAGACTAGATCCAGACAAAAGACCATCGGTTTAAACTCATAGAGAACATGTCAGCTTGCTGCTGTCAGTTAGCTGCAGATATTCCCAACATATTTTTAAAATTTGGTTAATTCAGTTTTGTTCTTAAAAGTATGGAGTGCTCAAATGAAAATTCGCAGCACGAAGCTATTGCCAAATTTTATGATAATCATAAAAGTCCTATACTGTTAGATATTTTGTCGCAATAAACATTCCAAAAAGCACACTTTATGGTATTCGTATACGAGCTCAAAAAGTTTATGGCGCAAAAAATTAAGGATTTGGAATACCTTTCATAATAATGTTACCAAAGGAAAAAGAAGCTCTTGCAAAGGTGGCTCACCGTAAACTTGAAATTAGTCTTCGTAAACTTGGGCAAATATACAAAATTGCACCGAAATTATGTCTGCAATATCTCAAGAAAGCAAGGCGTGTCTTTGGTTGCTAGAAAATAAGCTTTTAAAACAACATTTTACTGAAGTTAACGAAGACTAATTCTAACTTGCAAGAACATTAGTGATATTTTTCTGTCAGGTCTTCCAGATCCATTTACTCTTTTCTGTGCTTTCTTTGTACTTCTTGGAATTTCCATTGCAAAAAAGTATCTAGAGGTATTTTTTGTTCTTATGAGTATAATAATTGATAAAATTTGGCAGCGCTGATTTTCATTTAGACTCCTTACCTACTTATTAAAAACAAAACTGAATTAGCCAAATTTTAAAACTATGTTGGGAATAGCTTCAATTAACTGACAGTTGCAACAATTGCTAACGCCCTCGTTTGCGCAATTTCCATATTCGTGCTATAATAATGTGTGTATCCCACTTATTGCGTAAATAACTATTACTTTGTTTTTAATATAGAATGGATCCAAACGAAATCTTACCAAATCCATTCATTTGAAATCACAAAATTGTTTTTAAGTAGTAGTACTCTTTTGAAAAAGAAATACACAAGCAAACAAAAAAATTTCTAAACGTCTAAACTGGAAATACCCGCATATGTGAAGTGATTTATAAGAAAACACTTTTTATGCTGCCCGTCCCAATAATCACGGAAAAGTTTCATTTCTTAAATACGAACTACCTACAAACTACGTGTTACAAGTAATATTTACATATAGTAGAAGTTCAGCGTTACAAAAACAAGCCGTAAAAAACAAACATAATATATTGTAGTCTAACAATAACTAAATCATTTATTAACTAGAATTTAAAGAAAAATTTATTTTTATAAATTAATGTACTTTGAATTATTTCTGCAGACTTTCAAAATGATAATTACAGAATTTTGCTTTAATAAAAATATCAAGCTCTAATTCTTAGTTTAGTCTTGACCGTTCAAGCCCTTTAAAAAATAAATAATTAAGAATTTCATTGTATAGGGGGAGTCCGGGAGAGTTGGACCCCCTTTTATTCTTATAGGCATAAATCTATAA